>CAUYRT010052836.1:0-24666 GCA_963574885.1 Lepilemur ruficaudatus
TTTGAGGAATCTCCAAATTCTTTTCCACAAAGGTTGCACCAATTTGCAGTCCCACCAGCAGTGTAAGAGTGTTCCTATCTCTCCACATCCTCGCCAGCATTTGTTGTTTCGGGATTTTTTGATAGAGGCCAATCTCACTGGAGTTAGGTGGTATCTCACTGTGGTTTTGATTTGTATTTCCCTAATGATTAGAGATGATGAAAATTTTTTTGTGTTTGCTGGGCATTATTCTGTCTTCGGAAAAGTTTCTGTTCATCTCCTTTGCCCATTTATAAATGGGATTGTTTGATTTTTTTCTTGTTAATTCTTTTCAGTTCTGGGTAGATTCTTGTTATCAGACCTTTGTCGGAGGTGTAGAGAGCAAATATTTTCTCCCATTCTGTAGGTTGTCTATTTGCTCTAGTGATAGTTTCTTTGGCTGTGCAGAAGCTTTTTAATTTGATGAGATCTCATTTGTTTATTTTTGTTGCTGCATTGATTGCTTGGGGGTCTTCTTCAAGAATTCTTTGCCTAGATTGATGTCTGAAAGGGTCCACCATCCTCTTCTACGATTCTTAAGTTTTCCTGTCTTAGGTTTAGGTCTGTTATCCATCTTGAGTGTATTTTTGTGAGAGGTGAGAGGTAGGGATCCAGTTTCATTTTTCAGCATGTAGCTAGCCAGGAAAACTGGATCAATTTTTAATAAAATTTGGGTATGGTTGTGAGCACTATGTGTTTTTATAAAAGGTAAATCTAGCTGAGTATTTGCTTATTTATTTATTTGTTTATGCAGACTGATAATTAAGTTGGCATAAACATATACCCAATTTATGGCTGATAATCTAAAAATATAATTTAATTGATATCATTAAGTCATTTTTCTGAATAAATTGGTATACTCATTCATACTGCATCTAGCAATGTGTACTAATCTGGATCACTAACAAATTTGAAACCTGTGACAGTTCACAGAAGTATCACAGTGTGGCTATGTATCTGCAAAGGAGGTGCTATATTTCATGAGAAGTTATCAAAATAATTTATCTTTTGGAAATTCTGTCTGTTTCTTTTAGAAGTGAGTCTTAAATGTGAGTTAATGGGACAGGTTCATCACATCATTTAACTTCAGGTATGGATGAAATAGGAATGACTATAAATCTGGTATCATGTCAGGATTTAAGCAAAAATCTTTTCCTTAATTATGTTTAATGATACGTATTTATTTCATCAGAGAGAGAAGAAAAGAGACACTTTCATTCGTTATTTAGAGAGAATACTGTAAAGGCAAGCACCTTTAGTAGTAAAGTATGGAAATTGTTTAAATTTCTTTACGACTTTAGAAATGTCTGATATCAGATTATTTCAGCTAGAGCAGATATATAAGGAGCTGGGACAGGGGAACCTCAAGGACAGTGGGTAAACCTTGTTAGGAAAGAAGGGTAATTGTGTTTACCACAAGCCTTAGAGGGATGTATATGGGTAGAGAAAAAAAAAGTATGATTGAATTTTGAATTCTTCCTGGTTTAATAATATGGACTAATCTTTATAATGCCACTTTCCTTCTACTAAAAACCTGTAGAGGGAAATGGTTTCTTTACATAAAATATAATTGGTCTATGCAAATTATTTTATTAGTAATTAAAATTATATTTATTAGCAATAATGTATTAATTATAATTGGAAATACTATTTTATTTAGCCTATTTAATCCATTTGTATTAATAAAATAAAATAATTACCTAGATTATTACTTTGCTGTAATTATTAAGGCTATTGATTTTCCAGTATATGTTGTCTCTATTAGTATTTCAGAGAAAGAAACTTTATATGTAATAGGTTCTTCCCTCACCCCCTTGAGTTGATGGAGATTTATTATAAAGATGAAGAAATAAGCAAAGAATCCTAGCAATGTAAATATGATGTTTTATGAAGAACTGTAGTATTTAGGATACTGCAGATATTTCAATATAAGACAGAATTCTCAGGCTACCATTTTGGGTCTTGACTTCTGTCTGCCTTCTATGTAACAGGTTCTGTGCTCTACACTTTGCATACACCTTTGCATGCAGTCCCCCTGTGGAGCACCTGTAAGGGTAGTAGAAGAAAATTAAAGCTCATGGAAGTTAAATACCCTGCCCTGAATCATCTAGCTAGTGGAGCTAGGATTTCAACTCCAGTCTGCCTTCAAAGTCCAACCAGGATCTTTCATAAATACTATTTCTCTGGGGCAGGATTAGTAGAAGTGAATGAATTTTATACTACACCAAATCAGGTGTCAAATTAAAAACTCTTTTTTTTGTTGCTGGCTGTCTAACCTAAAAACTCTCATTGTGTCCTATTTTTGTTTATTTTGATGTATCCTTTTATAAGAAAAGAAAACCTTCACTGAGTGAAAACCCAGATTCATATAAAAGATAAATTAAGAAGTTGTTGTGTATTGTATTAATGGCTGTTTGTGTTATTATAAAAAGTTTTCTTTAAATATCCCAAGTAAAGTGTATGTTTTCATTAAACATTAAATAAATATACTTAGCATTTGCTATACTAGATACTGTCTACATTACAGCAGAAGATAAATAGAAGACAAGATACAATTTTGAACTTAAAAGAACTTAAATCCAGTAATGATGGGGGAAACAAAGACAAATCATTAGTAACAAAAGACAAAAATAAAGTAAGAAACACACTGAAAATATATGTTACTCTGGGAATTGTAAAAAACAATCTAAGAAATGAGGGGAAGGAGAACAGAGGATATTTAGGGTAGTAAAACTGCTTATGTATGTACACATCACTATAAATTTGCCCAACCCATAGAATGCGCACACCAACAGTGAGCCCTAATGTAAACTATGGACTCTGAGTGATAATAATGTGTCAGTGTAGGTTTATCTGATTGTCACAAATGATTTTCTGTAGCGGGGGTTGTTGATAATGGGTGAAGCTTTGCACGTGGAGGGGAAGAGGGTGTATATGAGGAATGCCTGTACCCTTAGTTCAATTTTGCTGTAAACCTAAAACTACTCTAAAAAATAAAGTCTATTAAAACAAAAACAAAAACACTAAGAAACTCCTTCCAGAATGGGATTTGAAGGATAGGTAGAATGCTAATGGGTAGAATGATAGGTTGTACAAGAGTAACCATCTCTCCTGTACCTGTACCTAGGTAGGCATGGTGGCAAAACATAAACACGTTCCCCCCTTGCCTGACATAAGGGGTGCTTGTCACAAATTACAAAAAGAAGGGGCTGGGAAGGGACAAGGATGCCATATCATGGAATGCCTTGACAATCATATAAAGTTTACTTTTACTTAACTGAGAGAATAATTGCTAGTTTTTGACTTGGCAAGTTACATGTTAGGTGGGTTGCTTTGGAACTAGTGGGTAGGATATCAGAAAGAATAGGTGGGGGATTGATGAGGAATTTCACTGAAAAGGTAGCTCTGTCTGAACCAGAGAGATAACAGCAAGAATGGAAAGAGGGGATAGATAGGACTGACAAATTGGTAGTAAATGTGTAAGACATAGAAATTGAGAGTTAAGGGAAAGAAAGAGACTAGATATCCAAGAGAAATTTTTGGAGCAAAGAGTCCAAAGAGAAATTCGTGGGCAGTTAGTCGAGTTAGAGATTTTCTTGAGGTTAATTTTCAGGAACACATTTATTGCTTTAAAAAACAGAAGTTACACCATACTTCTAGAGTAGGTGATAACTGTATTTACTTTGGCTACCTAAGGAATGAATCCATGTTATCCAAAGACAGTATAATATTATTACAAGTCTATCACAAGATTTGTGTTTATGTCTATAAGATGGAATCAATGATACTTTAAAAGGAAATTGTAGGGTTTAATGGAGCTTCATATTGATATTTGGATATCAGACGGCTTCAGACCATATTAAGTACTGATAATAAAAATCTATGGTGTGATAAACATTATTATTGTAGTAAAGAATGGGTGGAACTTCATATTTTCATCTCTATTGACCTAATTAGAGGGACAGAATATTAGTTTTCCTTCAATAAACACTTCAATCTTAATGACAGAAATATAAGGATATCTGTAGAAGTGAATATTTTTCAATAGGCTCCTGAGTGCTTTTCACAAAATTGGATTTCTTTTGGTAAGTAGAGTAGGTAATTGCATACTGACTAGACCACCAGCATTGTGTGCCACAGTTTATTATATACCAGGCTTTGTGATTTGAGTATATCATTTCATTTAATCCACAAAATCCTGTACATTTGGTTCTGTAAGAATCTTCATTTTGTGTACAAGGAAATTTAAGATTAAAGAATTTAAGTAACTTGTCTCCAAATTAAACAGTTGGTAAGAACTTCTGAATGACAGCTGCAGTGGGAATTGTAAGAGGCAAATGGATGAATACAGCAGATCTTCAGGCATTAGAACTAAACAGCCTTGGTGATTGATTGTATATGCGATTGGGTAGATTTAAGGCCAGGCGTTATCTAGGATGGCTCTAAGGTTTCTGGCTTGCAAATCACATATAAAGTTGACCCATCCCCTGAGATAAAGAACATGTGAGGAATGTATGTGGGAGATTATGAATTTGAGCTTAGGCATACTGTTCAAGATGACTGTGAGATACGCCAGAAGAGAAATTTAACAGACTGCTGATCATGAGGTTCCGGAGGCTTAGAATACAGGAATGGACGTGGATAAAGCTTTTGGAGTCATCGGTTGCAAATTAATCATTAAAGACATTGATGAGGATTTAATATTGCCTCAAGGGCATGTGTTGAACAGAAGATAAAAGGGTTGTGTGTGACACTCAGGGGCAGCAGCCTTCATGGGGGGAGGGCAGAGAGAGAAGCTCACAGAGGAGACTTGATAAGAGTGTCCAGAAGTGAAAAATCTTCAGGGTACACATGATTTCATTTTAGAATTCAGTGATGTCATTTCTTTGTGAAATAGCTAATACAGTATTGCATCCCCTTTATGTCTCTCCTGTGTCCTTAGTGTATTAAAGGGCACATTTTGCATTTCCATTAAGAGAGGAGGAAAAACAAAAGGTTTCACGTGAATTGCCAGTGCATGTTGTCTGACATGGGTATTTATATACATGTTTATAAATGTACAGGTAAATTTTGGTAGAAATACTGTGAAATCTTCAAAATGACAAACGTTTTTCATCTACATCATCCTGGGTCTGGAGACAAGGGGAGAGAGGGCCTGCTATAGTTTTTTCTTATACTACTACTTCTATTTCAATAGTCATTTATAATTAGGGATGGTAGTAACTTTGAAAAGTTTATGCAAATGTATACATTGCCAAAATGTAGCTCAAATAGTCTAAATAGGTTAATTAATGTAAAACAAAAATATCTTGATTAACAGAAATTGTTATGGAACTTTATATTATTTATACAACAAAACTACCAGAAGAGGATACCTATGACTAAGATAAAGTAAGTCATATTTCCAGAGACTATTTCCTGTTTATACAGTTGTGTTACTTGATTTGATTTTTCATTGTTATAAGTATATAGTGTAACCACTATAAATAGTCTGTTATTTAGCTGGTTAATAGCAGTGCCAATAGACTATGAAAGAACTCCTATGAAAATAGTATTATAGTCATTTCTGGTGAATTTAGTTAAGCTATATAAATCTGGAATGAAATTCCTGGTTTTATTTCAATTTTAATGTAAGTTGAGATAAGGATGTTTCAGAAGGTAGTTAGTAATCACAGGCTTGTTCAAAATTAGATTTGAGATTTTAAAGAAAGAATCGTGTGGAATAATAATGGCAACGTAGGTAAAGTAATTATTTAGCAAATAGTGACAAAAACATTAATTTTAGGTAAATTCTAGTTTCAAATCTGGAGGAGAGTCTGTTAAATTCTTTTCGGCATCAGACAAAAATTAGTTTTCATATTTCACATAAAAGAAGAACAAAGCATAAGTGTTTGGAGTTTTGCAAAGCTGCAGGCTGTTCTAGAATCTATGGCTAACCTAATCTGTGCTCCTAGAGATATGTGTATAGTACTGAACTTTTGGGAGTACCATTTTTATTACTGTTTATTCAAATCTATGTTACATTTTTTATGAAACTATTTCTTTGTTCTTTTACTTATATATCTAACCATATATCAGTAATAATTTTTATGGGGGGGAAATAGGCTGGTTATTTTCTACATTTTAAAATCTGATTTTTTTTATTTGTTGTAGGTTTTATTGGGATTTAATAATGCTTATAATGATGGTTGGAAATCTGGTCATCATACCAGTTGGAATCACATTCTTTACAGAGCAAACAACAACACCATGGATTGTTTTCAATGTGGCATCAGATACAGTTTTCCTGTTGGACCTGATCATGAATTTTAGGACTGGGACTGTCAATGAAGACAGTTCTGAAATCATCCTGGACCCTAAAGTGATCAAGATGAATTATTTAAAAAGCTGGTTTGTGGTTGACTTCATCTCATCCATCCCAGTGGATTATATCTTTCTTATTGTAGAAAAAGGAATGGATTCAGAAGTTTACAAGACAGCCAGGGCACTTCGCATTGTGAGGTTTACAAAAATTCTCAGTCTCTTACGTTTATTACGACTTTCAAGGCTAATTAGATACATACATCAGTGGGAAGAGGTAAGACATAACTCTTTTTCTTTTTTAAAGCCACTGTATCATGAGATTGTTAATTATGACTGTTTTAAAATGAACAACTGTGCTATGTGTAATGAGTTTTATGAAATTCAAGTAGAATAATTTGATTCTTCTTTTTAATGAATAAATTTTATATTTGTAAATTAAAAAGATGATCAAATATTAGATTTGAATCAACTAAAAAAACGAATGTATAAAATAGTCATTTTATGCTAATTTATTTTTTTTTAACAGATCCACTTTAATCAATAATTTTTTATCCTAATCAATGTAACCCCTCCCTCACCTTGGGGTTTTTTTAGTCTAAAATGAATACATCAAATATCATCTTCAACAAAGGTCTGATTCCTAATCTAGTATACCATTAGTTCTCTGAGGTAGTGTAGTATATGTTTCCTCTAATATTGAAATTTTGTGAATTTATGTTTGGATAAAACAGAGTGTTTCTTTATTTCCAAGTTTTACATATAAAAATTTAGATTTTAGCATAATAATATTGCTAATTGTTATATCTTGCCAATAATTATTTGTTATAATTTCTCCCTATTAGTTTATTTCATAATACTGAAACACAGCATACCCAGGAGGGAAATTAGTACATAGAAGGAACAAATAGTGCAGTGAACAAATGGAGTGAATCTGGCCAATCAGGCCCGTATTTTGCTGAATAGGGCATCGGTGGTTCTTAGGCAGTGGGTGGGACCCAAAAGGGCTCAGCCAACTGAGTTTCTAAAGATCTGAGTTAAATGTACCATCATCAGGCAAAGGAGTTTATGTCCCTAATTCTAAAGTCTGCATATTAACCTTTTTGGCTTTCTTTTCTCCTAAATCTAGATTTTTGCATTAATTATAACCTGAGTTTTATTGTCTGCATAAAAATGAGAGTCAAAAAGGCCTCTAGAGTGCCTAAAGCAGCAATAATGAAAGCAGTATACTGGCTATGGATTATTTCTTTACTCCCTACAGAAATGCTTTTTAGCATTTATAAGATAAATTAGGCTTTTAAACAAGTTATAAAATAGAAGTTCTGTTTGCTTTCTGTGAGGCAGTAGCAGTGTTTTTGTATGTGCTTGTCAATGACATTTTGGTTCACAGGATTTCAGGAAATGACATGCAATAATAAAACACTGCATAATATACTGATGCAAAGGCATAAAAATGGATCATTCTTAAAATATGGATATGGAATATATTTAAAATCAAATGAAGTACATTTGAGAAATTGGATTCATCTTGTAATGTTTCTCTATATAGCACATTCCATCTAAAATGGAATAAATGTTCAGTTCTCAAAGCTTTTTCATAATAATTTGAGATTAATACCAAACTATGATGATTCTTGATAATAATTGCTAATATTTATTGAGGGCTTATTGTATGTTAAGTAATATATTTAATTTTTTTACAAGGATTAGCTCACTGAATCTTCCTACTAATCCAATGATGTAGACACAATTATTGTCATCATTTTACAGATGAGGACAATTAAATACAGTAAGATAATTTTCCCAGATTCACAGAACTAGTAGGAGGTGAAGCTGGGATTCTAACCTTGGCAATCTGACTTGGGAACTGGTGCTCTTAACCACAAGACTATATAGGTTCTTACTATAACATGTACTCTTTTAATTATGAATATGTGAATATTCCACCATTTTATAGATTGTTTAAGAAACTATAGGGAACTTTTCTTAACTAAGACTGTGATCCATGTAACATAACAGAGTTAAATAGTTATCTCTTAAAACAAGGCCACAAAAATTATTTTAATAAATAGCGTATGAGAGAAAAGTCACTGATATAAATATCCAGTCAATTAAAAATACAGTAAGCAATGTGACTATTTTTAATGTCTTTTGTTTTAACCCAGTTACCCTAGAGAATGGCAGCAGGATGAACAGATGGCATCCGATCAGATAAAATGGCAGGCCATGTGGTCATAGAAGAGGACACTCCTTAACACTGTTGTCCTCTGGCTCCTGGCAGTAGTCACAGCCACATAGATCTGTGTAACATGATGGTGTTTTAAAGATGCCATGATATAATTCAGGAGCATCGGCTCACTGCCATCATTATTGTAAAATGCAATTTAATATGCACTCACAGACATTAGGTAACCAAACACATTCAGGCCAGATTTGTGAGTTGGCAAGATCCTTCTTATAAATAAATGACCTTGGTAATAAGTGAGCCACAAGCTCATTTAGGTAAAGAATGTTTTCTTGATTATATGATATCCCCATATAATATCATGTATCATAGATATTTAATGCCTGTTAGTAATACTCTTAAATAGAAAAGAAACATATCAAGTCATAATCCAGAATTTAATGCAAATTTATCATCCCATCACCTACATGATTCTAACTAGAGTCACAAAGAAATTTGAATGGTTCCCAAACGGGCAAATTTCTACCTGATTTTTATAAATGCCACCAGGATGTGTTTACAAGTGAAAATACAACAAATAAATCAGAAGTGGCTCTGTGAGCATTTGAAATAAGAATGCAGAGGAAGATGTGTGTTCACCCACATGTCTTTGGTTCTGAGTGTTTTAGTACCAAGCTGGCTAATGCTAAATTCAGCAAATTTGGGGAAGTAATGTGTGAAGTCTGGAAGCTGCCACTGTTCTAAATGAATCATTCCCGAGGAAAGCTGCTGCCTTCTATAGGAAATTGCTTCCATCTTCAACAATACATTTTTTTTCTATACTGAATTAGTTCAACTGAAAGGCAACAAGAAGCCCCGAAGACAGATGTATTAGCGAAATATTATGAATGAGATACAGAAACTTTAAACCTTAGGCATCTAAGTTACTGTCATTACTAAAGTTGAATTAGTGGTTAGTACAGGAGGAAACAACTGATTTGGGTAACTAATTTATGAAACACACAGTGTTAAAAAATCAGGAGGAAAGTTGTTTTCACAAGCCAATTATAAGATCAATGACTTTAGGATACAAAAATAGAGTTCTCTGACACTATACTGAAACTTTATATATACAGTCAAATGAGGTGGACAATTTCAGGCAATTTAGATAAATCAGGCTAGAAAATTCCTTTTCTTTTAATGCCCAGAAAACTGTGGTGAATCTTTCCTATTCTTGTATTTGTTTTTGTTTTTATATGCGTTTTTAATTCTGCATTGTTGTTCTTGTTGCATTTCAAGTAAAGACAGTGATCCCAGCCAGATTGCTATTTCATAACCTATCACAAGGGGAACCAATTCTGTATGATCCTCCTAAAAGAGACATACGGTGAGGAAATCCTTGGAAATTAAATGGAGTATGTGACAATCACAAGCCACTGAAGAGATAAAGGGTAGATTAAGAGCTCAGTAAATAGGAGATTATTCAGTGTGTAAAGGTGAAGAGTTCCTTTGCAGCTGCTAATCTCAGTCATTTTATCAGAGGGGGATGACCTTTGAAATTTTTAGAGATTTAGGAAATAGTCATTAAAAAGAGAAATAATACTCTGTTATGGTTATCTGTTGGTAGGACTCAATGTCATAGATAATGTGTAAATTTTTCATGGTCAATGTAAAATAATGTGGGAAATACATGCTTGTATAATAACTATGGCTTTGGCATATAAACCATAATATTCTATTTTTTATTCCTCATGTCCTATCCTCCCAAACTCTCTTGAGTAGATTTAGGACATATCCCAATTAATTAAATACATTTTGATGCCAAAAAGGGAACTCGATTTTAATCTCTTTATATGTCTATAGCAATTACAGATAAATAATACATCTTGAACATTGCAATGCTCATCTTAAAACCTATATTAGATTTTTATATTGTCTTAGAGATAGTTTTATTAACATATACAAATTATATTTAACAACACAGTGTTAATAAGGAAATTTATTCCATGGGGAGTTAATGCAGACCACAGTTTCTGTCTCTGGTTAATTTTAGTATTCAAATTGGTTTAGAGTAGAAACTAACTGTTGCTATAAATTGCCTGTCTATAAATATAAAATACATGTTCTAACTACTTTCATTTGAAAAAAAAAAAAAAAAACTTAGGATTTTAAGGCTTGCCATAAGCAAACAGCAGTGTTTTCCTAAACCTGCCCTGTACTAGAATTTAGAGAGGCTCCCTATTGCTTATCACATCAAATCTGTGTTTCTTTGCTGTGCTTTCAAGGCTCTCTAACACACTGTTCCCCTGCTTCACCACTGTCACTTTATATTTACACCCAACAACTCTTTTCTGTTTTTTTTTTTTTTTTGAAGTTTTAGAATGCCTCTTGCAGGGAATGATTCTTTCTGCTTCTATAATTTTGCTTGTGCTATACCTCAGATCTCGAAATCCTTTCTTTTTCTATGCCTCCTTTAAAAATCAGACTCAAACTCATCTCCAGAAAGTATTTTGCAGTGATAGACTCTACTATAATAGTCGATACCTTTATAATGAAAAATTTTACTGGCTCTGCATGCATTTGTTCAGGACTGCATCCATTTGTTTGTGGTTACTAATGCTAAATTACATGCATTTTCCTTTCCTTTTTCTGGCTATAGACATCTATAGGGAAGAGTCAGTGTCAACTTCTGCCCTTGAATCTTCTTGTATGCTAGTGCATATTCTAAACACAATAAATAATCAAAGCATGCCTATCCACTAAATACATGACAATCTTTCATGTTATCAATCCATTAAATAATTATAAGGCAGTATTCGTTCTTCACTTCCTAGCATTTACTTAGTAGTCTCTATCTGCAGATGCTGCGATAAGAATACAAGGCAGATGCCAGTTTTGTAGGAAAAGCAGTCTTGTGAGCAAATAATCACAGGTGGTGTGGTAAGTAGTGCATAAAGAAGGGAGTGAACAACAAAGTTTCTTTAACGTGAGAAGACGCTTCAGAGATACTTGATCTGAGCTTTGAAGATGGAATCTGGATTACTAAACTGAAAAAATGGGCCAGGTGAGGAGTGCATTCCGATAAAACACGAAGTACAAGTAGTCTAGCACAGCTATGCATCTTCAGGGTGAGTTTGGATATGTAAACTGAAATTTGTGCTAATGATGTACTTACCCAATAAGCTGTCATTGAGGCATTTTAGGTAGGAGGTTTATGTTTCAGAATGCTATAGAGTGAAGGGGGTTGGAGATCGCTGTGGATAGACCTAATAACACCAGTTGGTAGAGAGATTTATCACTTACTTGCATTTTTTTTTTGTATATAGTATCAAGCAACAATTTTTTAGATAGTTAAAAAGACGTTTATCTTAGCCAAGTACTCTTGCCATGAAATGTTTGTATCAATCAATAAACTATGATAAGGCTTTTTCTGAAGTCTATTTTGTAGTATTTTATAATTTAAATATCAGTTATATTGGAAGTTTGATTTTTTTGGTGGTGTGGAATGGATCATATACTATATATAAGTTATATTGGAGGTTTGATTTTTTTGGTGGTGTGGAATGGGTCCTATACTAGAACTTAGTATATATGGGTGTTTATTACAACTGTGCCTTTATTTTCTATTTAATCTTGGGAAAATCACATAAAGTGACTTATTTATGCCTACAGACAGTTGAACAGCTGTGAAATTCAATGAAATGAGGTATATGGAAATTATTTGAAATTTTAAATTAAATTGATATATCTATAATACTTATAATGTTTATAGTGACATCTGTCACAGATTAGCACATCTATTAACACCAATGTTCTTACACATGTGTGAATTGTCTGATATTTTCTGCAGGCAAATATTGATTCTGCTAAAGACCACTAGGTGTCCTCTATTGTTTAAGTTACTTCAGGATTCTATGGTTTAAAATACCAAACTGTCTTCTTTGAAATTACTCATTTACACTCTTTTAGAATCACCTAATTGCTTGGCTAATTTTTTCTTTAAAAAGTTGACAACTATGGATATTCATATAAATAAAAACTCTCCATCTATACTTTCTTCTCAGATTAAACAGAGTTTTAAGTTCCTTCTCTAAAGAATTGCTAGCACTTTCAACTGTTTTCAGTATTATACCTTGAAATTTTGAATGTGATATTTTAACAGATACTCTGAAGTCTAAGGTACAATATGATAAGATCTATTTGGATATGAAATGTTAAGACAATTAAGAAGATATTAACAAGGTGTGTGTGGGTGTACATATATGTGTGTTAGGGGTGAGACCTCATTTTATGATTGTTCTTTGGTCAGTGTTCTGAAGCAGATCTGTATAATCCCAATGCTTTTGACATGGAAATCTCAGTTTAATGTCACAATGTAAGATTCAATTTGAAATGCTCAGGCATTTTTATTTTAAGATTAAAACATTCAGTTTTCTTAATGCCTTGTCCTTGGCCCAGTCTGTGTTCTTTTGTAGTTTTTTCTATAATTCTATAGCTTTGTATTGATAATAACCAGATTAAAATTCAAAGTTTCAAAATTATGTATCCTATTGCCTCATGTCCAAAAGACCGAGTGACATCGTGCAGAGGTATCTCATGAGCTCCTCATGCTCAATATGTTCATTTTTCCTTTATATCTCCTCCTTTTTCCTGTTGTTCAACTCATAAATTTAAAAGGTATTCTTGACTTCTTCTCTTTCAATCTTCACAGCTAGCAGTAACGAAATTCCGTTGATTCTACTTCTTGAGTGTGGTTTGAATCCTATTATTTCTTCACTTGATCCTCTTCTCACCATCCTAGTGTAAGCTAACTTTGATTGTCTCTCATTTGGATTTCTATATTAGATTAATAACTATATTTTAAAATTCACCCTTGCATACCTTCCCAGGGACTCAAAAGTGGGATTTTTTGAAAAGTGACTATTATTGTATTATTTACCTGCTGAAAATACTTCTATAACTTTTCATTACCATCAGGATAAAATCCAATATTCAAGGCCCTTTGAAATCTGATTCTGGCCAAATTGTCTTACTTTATCCCGTGAAATTCTTGCTCATTATTCTTTAACTATGCTGAACCTCCTTAGTTTGTAAAATACTCCATTTAAATCTTTTATATGTGTTGCTCATTTTTCTTAAAGCTGTTCATTTCACCAACCCCAACTTATGCATAGCATTTTAACTTAAGCATTGCTTTCCCGAGGTGCTATGAAGTAATCTCTCAAACACAATTAGTTCCATCTGCAGTGGATCTGGCATAGACCCTTGTGCTTTTTCTTTCTATCATTCATTACTTTTGTAATTTCTCTTAAACTATGTCTTTAAAATATATATTAAAGTATAGAAAGGCAGAGACCATAGCTTCGTTTCATTTTCAGCTCTTACCATAGTAACAGGGAAATAACTGGGCACAAAATACTTGCTAAATGTGTTCAGTTATGCCCTCAAGGGAACTTCAATTCAGCAGGAAAAGCAAACATGTAAACAAACTGAAAAGCAAAACAATAGTGTCTCAAATCCAATATCAGAAGCCTTCACAGTGCTCTCCACATCCCTGAGATGTGGGGCTACCCCCCGCCCCCGAATCCCTGGTGGACACCACCACCATTTGAGCACCATAGTGTTAATCAGTCAGTACCAATTTGATGGCGAAAACATGTGGAGCCCATTCTTCTGGTCTTCTGTCACCTCACTTCGAATAATGGGCTCAAGCTCAATCCAGGATAATATAAGCAGTGCTAGCTCACTGTCGTTTCTTAAAATTGAGTAGTATTTCATTGTAAACATATACCAAATTTTAATAATCCACTCGTGAATTGATGGGCACTTGGATTTGTTTCCACGACCTAGCAATAGTGAATTGTGCTGCCATAAACGTTCGGGTGCAGATGTCTTTATTATAGGATGTCTTATGCTCTTTTGGGTAGATGCCTAATAATGCTATTGCTAGATCGAATGCTATTTCTATTTTTAGCTCTTTGAGAAATCTCCAAATTCTTTTCCCCAGAGGTTGCACTAATTTGCAGTCCCACCAGAAGTGTAAGAGTGTTCCTGTCTCTCCACAACCTCACCAGCATTTGTTGTTTTGGGATTTTTTGATAGAGGCCAATCTCACTGGGGTTAGGTGGTGTCTCATTGTGGTTTTGATTTGCATTTCCTGAATGATTAGAGATGTTGGACATTTTTTTTTATGTTTGCTAGCCATTATTCTGTCTTCATTGGAAAAGTTTCTGTTCATTTCTGTTGCCCATTTATAATTAGGGTTGTTTGATTTTTTCTTGTTAATTCTTTTGAATTCTAGGTAGATTCTTGTTATCAGACCTTTTTTGGAAGAGTAGAGAGCAAATATTTTCTCCCATTCTGTAGGTTGTTTATTTTTAAATGTAGTTGGGGATGGGAATTAGGGGTCTTAATAGGGGGAAGGAAATCTTCTAAAACGGATTTATGTGAATAGCTGTACAACTTGGTAAATTTACTAAAGATCATTTAATTGTTCACTTAAAATGGATTAATGGCATGGAATGTAAATTATACTTCAATAAATTTGTCTAAAAAAAAGAAAAGAAAAGCAAAAGAGAGACCTTGTATATGAGCATATAGTAAAAGGTGAAAGAGAGGTTCTAGGGAAAGCATGCTAAGTGTGGCCACTTTCAAAGCTAAGTGTGAAAGTATGTATCCTTCAAAGTGAATAAGCATGAGAAATATTCCAAGGGAATTTAGAAATCATGGGAAAAAATCTATCAAGTTCCTCATTGATAAAATGAGAATGATGATAATATTCTGTTGCCCTCATTTATTTTGAGGCTCAAATGAGATGTTATTATTGAACATACTTTGAAACTAAAAAGTTCATAGAAATGTAAGTTATAATTATTATAAATGTTTCTACTGACTTAAAATGTGAAGAAAGGGAGCTGAATTGTTGGTCCTTTCTTGTACATTTGCTTACTGCCCTTCCAAATATTTGAAGCATTATAAATCTTTTTATGCATTAATTCTCTGCCCAAAATATACCAAGTGGAAAATTGAAGCAGCAAATGAATCAGGCTAATTTAGGACAAAATATATTTAGTTTAAATTTATGCAAAGTTTCTGAATATATGTCTTAGTTTTTCCTTTCTTTTTGTGTGCAGAAACGATATATATTATAACTACTGCTATTTTAGACTCACTTATGTATATTAGAGTGAAAGTTGGTGATGCCAGTGGTTCATGAATATTGCAGGCACAATTTGTGATGTGCTTCTGGTTTAAACTTGAAGTCTGCTTCAATTGCCAGAGTATTTAATAATAAACATGTGTTACTTTAATTATCCCAGTAATTATCTCAATTGAACAGGTCACTTTGGTTGGTCTTGTACACCGTGCACCTGTCTACAAACAAGGAGGGTGTGATAAGACATGATGTACATTGGAAAGTGGTACAGTGGTATCCAAGGATAATTTGTTGTTATGAATAGTGAGGTAACATTAAACTAATCTCTGAAGGAAATGTTAAATATATTTATCTAATAATAAAAGGAAAATGTATATTTTTTAACTGTCAGTTGCTAACAAATCAGTCTTTCACTCTAATCTGATATGTCAACACTGTTTTTATTAATTTGAAATACTTTAGAAAACAAGGTTATGCGTGCATCATTTCAAAAGAAATAGTTGATTCAAATTTAATTGGGCAAAGCATAATAATTGAAATATGCCATCAATTGTCACAGAAAATCACTTTTACAAGGCATTATAACTATGTTACGAAAGCTCAAGAATAAATAAAATTAGAACCCTTCAATTGCACTGAGTAATGGCTGAGAAAGACCTACTTTGATTTGTCTTTCTGTCTTGCTGATGTGTGCACTTTAGATTTTGTATTAGAAGAGTCGTGTCTTAGTGTGAAAAGAAAATACATTTGGTTGGTTATATAATTCTGGTGGCTATTTTGAGTTAAGCCTACCATTTAGGCCATTTTTTTAAGGCAGACAAATTCTTTTTCTTATTACATCTTAAAGTGAAAGTAGACGTTGAGTAAGGATTCTGGAGACTAGTCTCAGGGATCCTGATAATTTAAAGCAGTTGTGAAATAAGGGAATAATGGCTATTAATATTTTGAGATAAACCTATCTAAGACAGGAGTGGTGGAATAAGAAAGGGTTTCCCATTGAGACTGGTCATGGGGGGAATATTTATGATAACATGCTTATTATCTCCATTTGCTGCTTTTGTTGTTGTTGTGGAGATACGAGTTGGGTGAATGTATAAAACAAAGGGATTCAAAACTCTGAGATGAAAGTCAGGAGTACTTTATGCAAGTCATTTCCAGACACTTTTCTCTCATTTTTAAAATATGGATGATGGCTTCTTCTTGGTTGATATGGTTGTTTTAATAATCAAAAGGAAAATTCACACAAAATTGCCTTGTGAACTCTAAAATTGAAAGTCAAAATAGCGTATTAATATAAGATATAATTAGCCTGTCAAGTTAATTCACTGATTCTTTCACAGAATCTATGAAAGAATGAAATTTCCTCCTTCCTTAATATACTAACTCATACCAGAGAGTAAAAACTAGAATTTAGATTTTGGCAGTGTGTGCTTCGAAATTTAGAATCCAGGAGCTTTAACTACCTTAGAGTACCTAACAGTAATGTTTAGGGGATCAACTAACTTTGTAGGTGAGACATTATCTTAGTGTGGGAAGCAGTTTTCCACTGTGTGAAAATAATCATCTCCATGATATCAAGGAGAAGGATAAATGTTCAGAACAACTTCTTCCAGTTGACTGACAATAAATTCCAAGCATTTAAATTCATAGGTTTTAATAATACTGTACAATTAAAAAATGTTTCCTCATTTGTATGTAGTCTGAAATTCAGGGAAATATAAATTTGGTAATCCTTAATCTTTAAGAAGGTTGCTTCTCTTTCTTCCCCGGCATGCGTTTGTTATAAAAGTGAAACAATTTTATTATAACAATAATTACCGAAGAATAATAAAAAAAATGTGTTGAGAAAGTGTTATTAAAGAAGTTTTATATTTGTAATATTCTATTCTATTTTATTTTATTTTTTTTTTTAGGTGAAAGAATAAAACTTTTTATTTTTAAGCCTTGATTGGGTTACATTTTTTTGGTATATACTGCTGAACTTGGTTGATATACAATTACCCCATTTTTTTTTATTTCAGCATATTATGGGGGTACAAATGTTAAGGTTACGTACATTGCCCTTGCCCTCACTCCCCCCTCAAGTCAGAGCTTCAAGCGTGACCATCCTCTAGATGGTGCACAGGGCACTCAAGGTTCCCCACTATCTCCACTTCTATTCAACATAGTGCTGGAAGTCCTGGCTATAGCAATCAGGCATGAGAGTGGAATTAAAGGCATCCAAATGGGGGCAGAAGAGATCAAACTCTCACTCTTTGCTGATGATATGATATTATATCTAGAAAACCCCAAGGATTCAACCAAGAGACTCCTGGAATTGATAAATTAATTTAATAAAGTCTCAGGATACAAAATCAATACACACAAATCAGAGGCATTCATATATGCCAATAACCATCAAATTGAGAACCAGATCAAAGACTCAGTACACTTCACAATAGCAACAAAGAAAATAAAGTACCTGGGAATATATTTAAGAAGGTAAAAGACCACTACAGGGAGAACTATGAAACACTGAGGAAGGAAATAGCAAAGGATGTAAATAGGTGGAAAACTATACCATGCTCATGGGTCAGCAGAATCAACATTGTTAAAATGTGTATACTACCCAAAGTAATCTACAGATTCAATGCAATCCCTATTAAAATACCAGCATCATTTTTCACAGATACAGAAAAAATAATTTTATGCTTTGTATGGAATCAGAGAAGACCCCATATAGCAAAAGCAATTCTAGGCAATCAAAACAAAATGGGAGGTTTCGAGTTGCCAGATTTCAAACTATACTACAAGGCTGTAGTAATTAAATCAGCTTGTTATTGGAACAAGAATAGGGACATTGACCAGGAGCAGAACTGAGAACCCGGATATATTTGTAATATTTTTTCCTCGCATAAATTATTGAGTTTAGAATAGTATTAGAACATGTATGGATTCCAAAGTAGTATTTGTGTTCACTCTCTTGACTGCAAGGCCAGGTTATGAGTAATAGATTCTTGAAGTTGTAAGTGACTAGTTTTCTGCTCTCAGACATTTCTTAGGAGTTATGACATTAATGTCTAAAATTTCACCATTGGGGAATGATTCATTTAAGTTTCAAGGCTTTCTCATCTTCAAGAGTATCCTAAAAAACTTCAAATATACTTTAAGCTGTTACTATTAACAGATAACATCTTAGCTAGCTATTGGTTGACAGGTGGCTAAGAATAATTCTTTATACAAGAGGATAAGAAGTAACACTGTTTAGGTGATAGGCACACTAAAATCCCTGACCTAAGCATTGTAAAAGATATCCATGTAACAAAAACATTTGTATCCCCTTAGTATTTTGAAATCCAAAAAAAAATAAAATAAAATAAATGATGTAGCAATTCTAATAAATAAAAAGCAAAGAAAAATAATATACAAAGTCCAATATAAGCAATGCTAGATATTAGTCAGAAAACAGAACTCCATTTTTGTATCTTTGCTTAGAGTCAATAAAATAAAATTTATTTCAACAATAAAAGGACAAGTGTATGAATATTGGTGTCACATCTCAGGTTATAAATGAGAGAATGTGAATTTTTATAAGAGGGAGTTTCTACTGAGATGTGGGAAATTTAGATTGGCTGGCAAAGAAGATAGGAGGGCACCAACAAGCAACCAAAAATTTATATTTCATAGTTTTGCTGAAATTTTTCCCTGCTGCCACATTACTAGTATTTGCCTAATGTCAAAGAGGAATGTTTCACTGTTTCTAAGTGTTACTGGGAATTTTACCAACTAAATCCTCCATCCTTCGTCTCGTTTGTGTGAATCATTATTTCAGATGTTCCAAAAATTTTCAGTAGCTTGAAATTAGATGACACTATGGCTTCAGATGAAAAAAAATTATTTCAGTGAGTACATGTTGCAGCAAAATGCTACCGTTTTTGGAGAATTCTGTTTAGTACCACATTTCTTAAATGTACGATTTTATGCAACCAGCTAAACATTGTATATGTAATTATATACCAGCTATACAAAATAAAAATAAGAGACTACATAGTCAAATATTTTCTTGACTCCTCATGTGCAAATATTATTATCAAATACAGGCTTTAATCAATCATATAACATGTATTAATTAGCTGTATGTACACCATATGTTGAGCTGTACTATCCAAATACAAAGATGAATAATAAACAACTGCTAAAAGGAATTTTGTATTTTAGTGGAGGAGTTAGAAAAGAAAAATCAATAATCATAACAAATACATGTGAATTTCTATCTATTATGAATTGTTGAATGGGAGATTTCAAGAATGATTCTAAAACCACATCTAAGCTCAGTTGGAAAGACCTCTACAATTGATTTATAAAGGCTTCTCAGAGAACAGTAGTGGGGGTGATGGTGTTTGGGCCATATGATTACCACCTTTGATTAGTCAGTTGAAACAAAAAAGGACTGTGATATATCATATACTTAACTAAAATGTGAGATTTGATGAGATTTACAATCAGAAAGAATAATTTTATTTAAAATAATACTGTTTTGAGATTGTGAAATGGCTTCCTAATACTAGAATATGAAACATTCATTTGATTCAAATCATACAAATTTATGAAAGATCATAAATATTGAAAACTTTTTTAGGAAGAAGGAACAATATATTTTAATTTTATAGGTAGTCTTACAAACTCTGCATTTAGTCAAAGAATTCAACAAAAACAAAAAAAAGAACCTAGTTTCTCTCTTTCCTTTTCTCTCTTTCTCTCTTTCCTATAGTGTGGTTGCTCTTACAGCAGATTCCTAATCAGAAAATGTGGTATCACAATTACTAAATGAACAGTAAGGAATGTGTCACAGATATCAAGAAACTAAGCTGCATTTAGGGACCTGAGTGACCAATAACAGATCAGTTATTCTGTAGCTATGAAAACAGCAGACCCATCCAAAATATTTAATTTGTCTCCGCGTTTTCCACATGAGTATATTACTCATTTTCTTTTTACTTCCCAGCTTCTGTTCTCGCATGGAGTCATTTCCGACATCCTAACAGCTGTGGCTACTGAAGCTATTGCTGAAACTATGCCCAGAGAATCCATGTGTTGATAGATTCCACCCGCAAAACCAATGCATTCCTTCCACAAAAAGCTGTTGTAAAATGTCTCTTCAATGGTAGAACTCTTTATTGATGTTTTTATTTTTGTTGCTGTTGCCTTTTTTGTTGTTGGGAGAAGCAGCAGGTAGTGAAATTACCCAGAATCTCAGGTTATATAACAATACCTATTTTCCAAGAAGTGAGAGATCAGAAGACCCATGGAAGTGGAATTCTTCCCCTTGACCTTCTCCTCTGCCACATTTCCCATTAGAAGATTTGCTAACAAAGAGTGTCAACACAATATTTTAGTCATTTTTTTATAACAGCAAAAAAATAAATATAATCCCCTTACCAGGACACACACACACATACACACACAAACACACACACACGGGCACACTATGTAGCGTTAGCGTAGGGTCAAAGAAGTCCTATTTCAGGGACCTAGATTACTGTATATTCCATTGTTCCTTGAACTGAAGGATGGAGTATTGAGGGTGAAGAAACCAGTGTGATTCACCTCTCTGTTGGAGAACCATTTTAATTTTATCTTTTCATTTACTGATATATCATTTCATTTACTGATATATCATTTCATTTCTGCCTTCCAAAATGGAAAAAATAATATTTGTATAGAAATAAAAGCAATTAAGGAAATGATTAAATTCAAAATAGAACACTTTCAAATTGGCAAAATACCTTACTAAACTTCAAAAACCAAACACATCAGATTAATTATTTTCCTTTGAACCCAATAAAATCTCTGCATTATAATTTATTTTGTTCAGTTATTTTATTTGACATGGAAAGTAAATGCTTCAGGTTAAAAAAATACAACTATAATGTGCTATAATTTTGTAATAGTTATTCCAGAAACATTTTCTCCCAAATTATGCTATTAAAATTTTCCTAAAGGAAAAAAATAGTTCAATTTTTCTGCAGAAACAATCAAAATAGTTTCCTCACAGCTTGGTTATGCAGAACATGTTACTGTTGCAGACTTGAGGCTGCAAAATAAAATCAAGATGTCACAGAATTTGGGGGAGGGTTTCCTTAGAGTGTTTTCTTCTCGTTCTAAGAGTTTTTAGAAAGTTTGATCAACATTCCCCAGTGTGTGGTCTGTAAGTTGTTCATCATTTCCTAGAGATAAATTGTTTTTCAGTGTTGGAAGTGTTATCGTGCAGGGTAAAATATCTTAGTAGCTTCTCATAGCAAAGGTCAATCAATACATTGGTCCCATTATATAACTATTAAAGGGGGGCTAGCAGCTTTGCTCCTTGTCACCTCACACCTGGATGCAGACTGACTAAGCCGCTACCATCATGACTACTGCCAGTCGTTTTGATGGGGAGATATCCCTGTAGGGTCTTGACGGCCAATTAAATGATCTGACTTAGAAGTGATTGATATGTCACTTACAACTTTTTGGCCAAAATGTTACACAGCTTCACCCAGTTGTGAGAAAGTCAAGAAGAACAATTCTAACAGGTAACCCAGGTAACTGGAAGGCATAGAACTGAAACTATTCACTTAATAGCATTACTTCAGTAGTTGCAATAGATGGAGACAGAATGTGTCCCAAATAGATCACCCACGTGACCTGTCACTAACTTTCATTAAACTTGTATCCAAAATAAAATCACAGACTAACTTGATCTCTTTCTTTTCCTCTCATGGAAGGTCCCAGATAACCTTCTAGCTAAATAATGAGGTCATGGTGTAGGAAATGTGCTCCAGTTTTCTACAATACAGTCAACTGTATCATTCCCTTATTCATTAACTCATTCTTTCTTGTTTATGTTGAATAAATATATATAGGATTCATACTATATGCTACACATATAGATTATCACAGTACACATAAATAGTTTCTGTTCTTACATGGCCTACAGTTTAGTAATATGAGTTATACAAGAAGTCAAAATATAGTGTGCTATGATGGGGGAAATTCTCTGTGAGGATATATAATGGTTTTGGAGGCTAGGGAAGGCTTCTGGCAGAACGTGATATCTGAACTGAGACTTATAAGATGAGTAGCACTTATGGAAAAAGCAAAGGAAAGATATAGTAGCCAAGGAAATATTTCTTAAGTAAAAAGACAAATAAGAGGATTTTCAAGAAACTTAAGTCCAAATAGCTTAGGTATACAGAGATGAAGTTGGAAAGATAAGTTGGTATTTTGAAAGTCAAATTAAAGAGTATAGAGTTTGTCCTGAGGACAGCTAAAAACCTTTGACAGGTTTTAGACAACACCACAATATATTTAACAATTGTATAGTATTTACTAGGGAGTAAATGGTATTTACATGGTATTCTAAACACTTAAAATTAATAAAACTATTAATTTACTTAAGCCCATAATGGACTTATCACCTAGGTAGTATTATTATCACTGTAAATAGAGGAAGAAGCTGAGGCACAGAGAGATTAACAACTTGCCCAAGTTGCACAGCTAGCGAATAACAGTGCCAGGATTTAAATTCACACAACATGATCATGATCCAGAATCTTAACAAGTAGAATTTGCTTCCTCTCTGCTTAAATATGACTTAAAAAAAAAGCATATACATGGTTTGGAAAAGAGGCAGGTAAGATTTGAAGCAGGGACCCCATTCAGTGGCATGTGCTATAATTTAGACAAGAGAGGAGGTATTAGGGTGTCGGTGGTAGACACTGCTACCATATGGTCTTCCCACGCTCACAAAAGCTGAGGAACTGGCACTTACCCTGGGTGACTCTCTTAATCAGAGCTGTCTCTTGAGTATATCAATTATAAAGTCATCTTTATTTTACTTAGTTTTTATAAGTGAATTCAACCTTAATAGGAATTTAAATCACTCCATTAATGGAAATACCAATTTCCAGGCTTCAAAACATTAGATTTAGTGTGAGTTTAACAATTTATTAATTGTGGATGAATATTTGCATAATTTAATTTCCTAACTTTCACACTAAAAAGAATTACAATGCTTAATTTTCAGATCTTTCTTCAATCAAATAGAGTACAAGTGTTCTGCATGTATGATATCATCAGAATAATTCTTTTACAAGGAAAACTTATTGTACATGAAATCTTGAGAAAACTTGAAATGCAAGCATTAAATACCGGATCCTAAGTGTGGCTCACAATATGTTCATTTTTCTTAAAATGTATTAATTTGTTTGGACTTTATTTTTTAAATAATTCATACTTAAAAAGTATTTAAACATAAACTACTTAGGATTCTTAGACTATTAATAAATATTATTACTATTATCTATATAATATTTAATATTCAATATTAGAATCATCATTGAGTTTATGCTTTCTAATAGTTATGGAGACTCACTTTATTTCCCAAAATATGGTCTATCTTAGTGAGTGTTGTATACTCATTAAAAGAAAAAAATATTTTCTGCTGTTCCTGATTGGAATGTTCTGTAATGTCCAATTAGGTCAAATTCAGTCAATTAATAGTGTTATTCAAATCTTCTATATTCTTGCTGATTTTATGATTGCTTGGTCCATCAGTTCTTAAGAGAGGGATATTAAAATGCTGAGCTATAATTTTGGATTTATTCATTTTTTCTTTCAGTTCTATAAGTTTTTACTGTCTGGTCTTTGAATCTGTGCTATTAGTTTAATTCATAGTTAGGACAGGAAACTCACTTTAAATAGTTAGGACAGGAATCTGTGCTATTAGTTTTAATTCATAGTTAGGACAGGAAACTCACTTTAAACTCACTTTATAATTTTGGATTTATTCATTTTTTCTTTCAGTTCTATCAGTTTTTACTGTCTGGTCTTTGAATCTGTGCTATTAGTTTAATTCATAGTTAGGACAGGAAACTCACTTTAAATACATAAGCTCAAAATAAAATATGAAAAGTGATATACCATACAATTATTAACTAAATAAAGATAGAGTGACTACATTAATATCCATAAAAGCAGATATTGGAGATAAAGAGGGTCATTTTAT
>CAUYRT010052838.1:0-15056 GCA_963574885.1 Lepilemur ruficaudatus
GTAGTCCCAGCTACTCGGGAGGCTGAGGCAGAAGGATTGCTTGAGCCCAGGAGTTTGAGGTTGCTGTGAGCTAGGCTGATGCCACGGCACTCTACAGCCTGGGCAAGAGAGTGAGACTCTGTCTCAAAAAAAAAAAAAAAAAAAAAAGAAAATACATATTCTCTTGATTCAAAGTATATTATGATCTGTCAGACTTCTCAGTGATTTATTTTCTCTTTTTTTGTCTGGACTTAACTTCAGTGGTAATTAAGAATTGTGCACATTTATTTTTTCCTATTGTAGTTATACTTACAATAAGGTTGCAAAGGTTAACTACAACTTTAGGATTTTCCTTTTATTTCTTTTTACTATGAACTAGAATTGCATCAATTCAATGAGGGTTGCACTAATTACCTTTTGCCTAAGGGAAGTTACAATTGACAACTAAATTTTTATGGTAATATGATTTCTAATAAATACACAGCTTACTTGTAAGACATTTAATATAATCTTTCTAAACAGTAAATCCACACTGTTAAACAAAAGTGAAAAATTAGGAAGCACTGCACTGAAATGACCTCTTCACTCCATTTCCTACTCCCACTAATGCCACTGCCTTAGATTAGCCCCTCCTCTTCTCTCACTCCTTCTATTACAACAGCCATCCTGTGTTCCATCTTTATTTTCACCAATCTAATCTCCACACTGAGACCAGAATGATCTATCTGAAAATCAAATCTGGCCATGTCACTACCCTTGTTATTAAAAAGATTGTGTGGCTTCCTGTCTATGTACAGCAAAGGTCATAAACTGATAGCCTATTTATCAAACAAAGAATAAAGATTGAAGTCAGACATGGTGGCACATACCCATAGTGCCAACTACTTGGGAGGCAGGGGGACTGCTTGAGTCAAGGCTGCAATCAGCTATGTTTGCATCACTGCACCTTAGATTAAATTAAATTAAATTAAATTTTTAAAAGATTGAGTTATTCTCCCCAACAGGTGATTTTAAATTTGTTAAATTAGTTTTGAAAATAGGAAGATTTCACATTTAAAAATATAGATACCTGGCTTCACTTTTAAAAATCTGGCCAGGCACAGTGACTTACACCTATAATCCTAGCACTCTGGGAGGCTGAAGCAGGAGGATCACTTGAGGTCAGGAGTTTGACACCAGCCTGAGCAAAGTGAGACTCTGTCTCTACAAAAAATAAAAAAATTAGCCAGGCATGGTGGCACACACCTGTAGTCCCAGCTACTTGGGAGGCTGAGGCAGGAAGATTGCTTGAGCCCAGGAGTTTGAGGTTGCAGTAAGCTATGATGATGCCACTGCACTCTAGCCCAGGAGACAGAGCAAGACCCTGTCTCAAAAAACAAAACAAAACAAAAAATAATTAGAAAATCTGGCAATACTGGGCCCAAATTTCCATATAGCAAAACTCTGCTGGAGCAGAAGAGAGGATTATCTAGGTACAATGGCATATGTGATTTGCAATTTACAGTTTACCACAGTCCTTACCTAGATATCTTCTCTGCTCCTTACTTGCCTGGCGGCTCTCCATAAACAACTGAATTTGTGCTACTTGCTTTATCGAATAAAGTCCAAACTCCTTAGAAAAATATACAAAACTTGATAATCTGGTTCAAGCTAACTTTCCATTGTCAACACCCATCTCTTATGCTCTCCCTCACTCATATGCTTATCATTCCTCAAACACATCATGTTTTTTTATGCATTCTTTCACACTTCCAATCTGTATGTAGTTCCTTCTGCTTGGAATGTCCTCCCCACATTCGTTTTCCCACCTATCCAAGCATCTGAAGAATTCCACTCCTCCTTTAAAACTCAACCATACCAGAAGGTGGGAAAACATATAATCTTATATAAAGAAGATAATGCATGTAAACATTTAGCACAGAGCCTGGCATACAGTAAGTTCTCGTTAATTTCTTTGCAATAACTCTAAGAGGTGAGAATCATTACCCCATAAAAGAGACAAGAATATTATTGCTTAAAGAAGATCATGAAACAATCAAGACCAAGGAGCCGGTAAGTGATACAGTTGGAATATGAACCATAATCTCTCTAAGTCTCTCACATTATTATCACCAGACTGTAGTCTCTTCCTATTCCAGTTCAAATGACATAGAACCGCAAGATTAAATTTCCTAATATATTTCATCACCTCACTGTCTTATTCAGGGACACCTCCAACAGTTCCCTACTGTCAACCAATCCAAACCACTCTACCTTTGTATTCCTAATTGTCTTTCATAGTTCAGCTCACAATACAATCTTAATATATAGTCTCAACTAATTTAACTCTTATCTTTAAATGAACAAATAAATGAATGAGAAAACTTCTATTGCACTGATAATCTGTATTAGACAGTAGGCTCTGAACACTTTTGTTAGCATTTCCCATATCACCTATCTTAATGCACAGTATGTACTGAAAAAAAAACACTTATTAAAACCTATAATACTAGCCTGAACAAGAGTGAGGCCCCATCTCTACCAAAAATAGAAAAAATTAGTCAGATGTGGTGGTGCACACTTGCAGTCCCAGCTACTGAGGAGGCTGAGGCAGGAAGATTGCTTGAGCCCAGGAGTTTAAGGTTGCAATGAGCTATGATCATGCCATTGCACTCTACCCAGGGTGACAGAGCAAGACTGTGCTAAAAAAATTTTTTTAAAAAACTCTATAATATACACATCTGCACTATCAGTTACGAAATACCATCCTGCTTTTTAAAAACTCTCCCCACAGGTACCACTACACCTCTAAGCTGGTGAAATACTAAAACTCAACAACATTGTGTGTGTGCGTGTGTGTGTGTGTAAGTGATTTATATAATATTGTATGTATATTTCTCCATACCTATAGAATGAGAAAGATATCTGAAATCTGGAAGGATATCCAGGTGACTTTTATCTTTCTTCTTTGAACTTTTAGGTATTGTTGGAATTTATAAATGAGTATGCAATTTTTGAAAAACAATAAAGCTATTTAAGCCATTTTAAGAAATGATTCTTTTGGACCAGGTATGGTGGCTCACACCTGTAGTCATAGCACTTTTGGAGGCCAAAGCAGGAGAATTACTTGAGGCCAGGAGTTCGAGACCAGCCTGAGCAACACAGTGAGACCCGTCTCTACAAAAAAATTTAAAAAATAAAAAATCAGCCTGGCCTGTGGGCATGTGCATGTAGTCCTAGTTACATGTTAGGCTGAGACAGGAGAATCACTTGAGCCTGGGAGTTCAAGGTTGCGGTGATCCGTGATCATGCCACTGCACACCAGCCTATGCAACAGAGGGAGACCCTGTCTTTAAAAAAAAAAAAATTGACTGAAGTCTCTCTTGCAACTGCATCAGTTCAGTCTTGTTCCCCTCACTCATTTATAAGTGTTTATCATAAAAGCATTCCCCAATAAACCTTCTGCAAGCAAATTTCTATCTCAGAGTCTATTTCCCAAGAGAACACAACCTAAAAAACCCGATTCCACGGGAAGATTCAATAAAGTAGCTATGACCTTCTCTGTTCAGTAGCCTCATAGGACATTACTTTATTTCAGCTAGTGAAAATCATTAAAATTCAGCTGTCTATGACATAATGTCAAGCCATCATTCTGTTGAAACAAAAAAAGCAACTTACATAGCAGCATTTGGATAAGTAGCAGAACAGGATGAATATATCAGAGATGCCAAAATCGAAATATTTAACAAGTAAGCAAATAGTAGAACTGTATTAATCTTTTTAAAAAAAAACTAAAAGTAGGCTGGGCATGGTGGCTCACGCCTGTAATCCTAGCACTCTGGGAGGCCGAGGCGGGCGGATTGCTCAAGGTCAGGAGTTCGAGACCAGCCTGAGCAAGAGTGAGACCCCATCTCTACTAAAAATAGAAAGACATTAATTGGACAACTAAAAATATATATAGAAAAAATTAGCCAGGCATGGTGGTGCATGCCTGTAGTCCCAGCTACTCGGGAGGCTGAGGCGGGAGGATCCCTTGAGCCCAGGAGTTTGAGGTTGCTGTGAGCTAGGCTGATGCCATGGCACTCTAGCCCAGGCAACAGAGCAAGACTCTGTCTCAAAAAATAAAAATAAAATAAAATAAAAAACCTAAAGTAACTATTCCATTCATAACCTGAAAATGGGTAGAATAAAAATGGGTGAATCACATTCACCAATATTATATACATCAAGGCTCAAAGGCAATAGAGGAATTGCAGAATTTTAATCAAATAAGGGGATTCTTCTACATAAATTAGTGCTTCCTGAACTTATTTGGGACATGGACACTTTGAGCATCAAATAAAAGTACAAACTGTTTTCCCTGAAAAAAATACCCATTTCCATTTGTAAAATCTGAAAATAATTTCAAGAGTTCATGGATCCTTTAAAGCTATCTACAGAAGTTAGGTTAATAATCCCTGACCTAAATCAGATTTATAAAGTTAAGATGACCTCTCTATAACTCACATTAATTTAAAAGGCAAAAGATGCCTACCAAAAATACAGCTAAATAAACCATATCATCTTTAACTTATTTTTATTACACTATTATACATGAATACAAGAAATACATGAATAGGTTCTCACCATAAAACAATCCAAACAGTATATATTAAACTAAATTCCTCTTGGCCACCACCCATTCCCATTTCCCTTCAAAGAGATTATCAGTTTGATGTAAATCCTTTCATATTTTTAAAATGCTTTTTCAAAAATATATGTAGCTATTAAAATGTACAGAATTATTTTGAACAAACTGTGTTAAGGACTAACATTTAAAAATAACAAAGGAGGGCTGGCGACCTGGCTCATGCCTATAATCCTAGCACTTTGGGAGGCTGAGGCAGGAGGATAACTTGAGCCCAGGAGTTTGAGGTTGCAATGAGGTATGATGAGGCCACTGTACTCCAGCCTGGGTGACAGAGTGAGACTCCGTCTCAAAATAAATAAATAAATAAATAAATAAATAAATAAATAATAACAAAGGATAGATACTAGTGATTTCTACTATCAGTAAATTGTTGCTGAAGTTATTGACTTTGTCACATTAACTCTTTCCTGAATCGAGTCTATTCAATTAATTCACAAGTTTCTAATCTGGTTTGGAACAAGCTAGGGTATAAATCAATCAATAAATCAATTCATCCAACATCTACTAACTAAGCTGATTATATGTAAGTCACTGTGCTAAGTGCTACAGAGCAGTGGTTTGCAAGCATTTAAACCTGGGGAGCTTGTCAAAAATACAGATTCCTGAGCCCCACTCCAATCTTAGTTAACTAGAATTTCCAAGGGTAGAGTCTCTGAATCTGTATTTTACCAAAGCTCCTCATGTGACTATACAAAGCAGCCAGGGCTGGAAATCAATACTATGAAAGTCATACAAATGAATAAGGTAATGGTCTAAATTGATTTCACCAAAGAGCTACTAAAAATCGATTAAGAAACCTACTAGGTTTGGACTGAATATTACATAATAGGCTACAATCCTTGCCCTCGAAGACCTTGTAGACTGGAAGGGAGAATAAGCCTGGTAACAAATTATAACACAAGCTAAAGATGGAAAGTGCTTCTGTCTATCCCTTCACTGAAATGTATGCTCCACGAAAGCAGGAACTTCGTTTTGTTCATCTCTACATCTCCAGTAGCTAGACCAGAGTCTGGCACGTAAGTATTAAAAAAAAATTGTTGAATAATGCATCCAACCAAAGTGAAAGGAAATATTAATTTTAACTAAGTAGACAAGGAATAGATTTTTAAGAATAGATGTATAGAATTTTAAGAGGCAAGGAAGGGGAAAAGAAAAAAAACGAATATTCACAGTACCCCTACAAAGTGCAAGAAATTCTAAGCTGCCCTCACATACATTATCTCACTTAACTGTCATGTCAACATTCTGACATAACGTTATGTCCCCATTTTATGGATGAGGAAACTGAGGCACAGGGAGGTTAAGTAACTTGTCCAAGGCTACATACACATCTAGAAAGTGGCAGAATTTGGGATTTGATCCCAGGTCTCCAAACATAATGCTTAGGAATTCAGATCTCATTCCCTAGAAACAGAATGTCTTCAAAGGTTTTCCTTTTCTGGAATATTTGCTTTTCTAACAACTGCTTTATTGCAATATAATTCATATATAATAGAACTCATCCTTTCAAAGTATACAATTCTGTGGTATTTAGTATATTAACAGATTAGTGCAACCTTTGCCACTAATTTTAGAGCATTTTCATTACCCCAAAAGGAAATCTCATACCCATGAAAAATCACTTCCCCTACTCTCAGCACCTGGAAACCACTAATCTACTTTCTGTCTCTAGGATTTACCTATTCATGTAATATGTGGCCTTTTTTATTTAACTTTTTTTAGTGTGGTAAAATACACATAAGACTTACCATTTACTATGTGTACAGTTCTATGGCATTAAATATTAATATATTCACATTGTGTTGTGCAACTATTACCACTACCTATCTCTAGAACTTTTTCATCATCCCATATTAAAACTCTGGACCCATTTCTCTCTCCCCTCGACCCCTGATAACCTCTGTTCTACTGTCTCTATGAATTTGCCTATTCTAGATACCTTACATAAGTGGAATCATAAAATATTTGTCCTTTATGTCTCACTCATTTCACTTAACATAATGTCTTCAAGGTTCATCCATATTGTAGCATGTATCAAGATTTCACTCCTTTTTAAGGCAAAATAAAGTTCCATTGAATATATATACCACAGGGTCTCACTCTGTGACCTAGGTTGTAGTGCGGTGCTGTGATCATAGCTCACTGCAGCCTCCAAATTCTAGGCTCCTGCCTCAGTCTCCTGAGTAGCTGGGACTACAGGTGGGCATCACCACATTCAGGTAATTTTTTCTTATTTTTTCTAGAGATGGGGGTCTCACTATGTTGCCTATGCTAGTCTCAAACTCCTGGCCTCAAGTGATCCTCCTCTACCTTAGCCTCCCAAAATGCTGTGATTACAGGCATGAGCCATCACTTTTTTTTTATCCATTCATCTGTCAATGGATACTTGGGTTGCTTACATATTTGGCTACTGTGAATAATACTGCTGTAAACATGTATAAATATCTGTTCAAGTCCTTGCTTTCAATTCTTATGGTTATACACCCAGTAGAATTGCTAGATCATATGGTAATTCTATGTTTAATTTTTTGAGGAATTGCCATACTGTTTTCCACAGCAGCTACACCATTTAATATTCCAAAGATTCCAATTACTCCACATCCTTGAAAAATTTTGTTATTTTCTGATCTGTTTTTTTAATATCCATCCTAATGGGTATAAAGTGGTATCTCATTGTTATTGTGATTCCCATTTCCCTAATGATTAGTGATGCTGAGCACCTTTTCTTGTGCTTATTGGCCACTTGTATATCTTTGGAGAAATGTTTATTCAAGTCCTTTGCCATTTTTGAATAGGGTTGTTTTTGTCGTTGAGTTGTAGAAGTTCTTTACATATTCTAGATATCAATCCCTCATCAGACATGTGGGTTTTGAGTGGCTAGTAGAATGTCAATTTAGAAATATCAGGCAGGTAAACATACATGCTTATCTTGAATTCCAGAGAAAGAACAAAAGATGCAGACTTAACCATCATGTTATTTGCACAGTGACATGCATGAAGTACTTTCACATATATTACCTTAGTTAGAATCTCACAAAAATCCTGACACTTTTACAGATGAAAAACCCGAGGTAGATCTCCTGACTCCAAATCCCAACATTAAGACTGTTTGGAAGTACTTCAGGGTTTTAAAGGAAAGAAGAAGCTGGTCAATCTGATGAAATTCTAGGCTCCATCCAAATCCCCATAAGAACTCAGATTTTATCTGTTGCAAAAGCTGAAATTCCAACTATGATTTCATTTGAAAATGAGAGTACGGCTGCTTTAAACAAATTTTAAACTACTATATTATATCGTGCCATCTTATGTTCATAAAATTGTAATTGAAGCTATAGAAATAAATTAGATAGCTAAATTAGAAGACTTGAGGCAAAAAGGTACATCCTACTTTTGTCGGGTAAGGGAATGAAGAGGGAAGGTAGAAAGAAAATAGAATGGTGAAGTAAAACAAAAACCTAGGAAGGAGGGTTTCTAAGAGGAAGGTGCAGTAGACTGCAGAAAATTCTATACAGAGGTCATGAAGAATGAAGACTGGAAAAAAAGATACTGTGATTGGCAAGCATGAGGTCACTAGTGATCCTTAAGAGGTCAATTTTAATTTAGCAAGTGAAAGCACAAGTCATAGTACAAAGTCTTCAGAGGTGGAGGGAAGGTTGAGGGAGGTAACAAATACAGCATAGTCTCAACAATTTTGAGAAACGTTATTATGATAACAGTGAATGTGCTAGAACTCATTCTAACTGCTTTACATGTTAACTGATTTCATTCTCAAAACAACCTATGAAGTAGGTACCATCATTCTATTCCTTTAGAGTTGAGGACGCTGAGACACGGTAAGGAGACAGAATTGCATGATAGTGTGTATGTGTATATAAATATACATACACGATAGATATATACAAATATATATATGATAGTAAAGAGTTCAACAATATAAAATTGAGTGAGAGAAAAGATTAGCATGATTAAGAGTTTTTTCATGATAGGGAGCCATAATGCGTTTACATTGCTAATAACATCAATGTAAGCTGGTGATGCTGGCCAGTCATGTCAGTTTACCAGGTATTGGTAGACTTAAAACAAAAATAAGAACAGGCTGGTTTTTCCGGAAACTATCAAAGCTACAAGCTCCCATTCAATAAAACCACGGGAATGAATAGGGGGAAAAATGTAATTATCTCCAAGGCTTTCAAAAAGACACAATACATTTTCCTGGTGCTTACACACCACAAGATAATAAATGGATTGACAAAAAGCTATTTTGCTGATTAGCTCCATCATATATTTGTACCTAAAAGAAGCAACAATTCTTTAACAAGGAGAAAGAAAAAACTGTCTGAAGATAACTAAGCTATTCTACAGCCAGAAATCTGTAAAGTTTATGCTGAGAAAAAAGTATTAGTATCTCACAACATTTTGTCATCTTCCTGCCTTCCAATATTACTTTTTTTAAATCAACTGTGTACTAAAGTATACAGGACATATAAAATGTTAATGTAGTAATGGAATACAGAAGGAATTTCATGAAAGGTTAATCTAACTTGTAAGCAATAAATAGTGTTTTCAATCTTTACTGCAATATTAGACATAATTGTAATATTTCTTACAGGTGGAATTAAATTAAAATAGAGCAATATATCCAGTTGTCCCCACTTCCCCAGTTAATCACTTCTTATTAATCACTTCTTATTCTTTGCCCCCATAGAAACTACCTCTGTTATTCCAGATGCCATTTAATATGTGTATCCTATACTAAACTGTATGCTAGTTAAATATAGAACTTATGTTCTATTTTATATAGAACATTAAAAAATTAATTTTTATAAATGAATACATGAGTGGGCAAACATGAAGAAAATTATAGCTTGGCATTACATTAAATACAAATGGCTATTGATGATGGTGAGAATGACAATTTTTTTTTTTTTTGAGACAGAGTCTCACTCTGTTGTCCTGGCTAGAGTGCAGTGGTGTCATCACAGCTCACTGCCACCTCAAACTCCTGGGCTCAAGCAAACCTCTTGCCTCAGCCTCTGGAGTAGATGGTAGTACAGGCATGTGCCACCATGCCCGGCTAATTTTTGTATGTTTTGTAGAGACGGGGTCTTGCTCTTGCTCAGGCTGGTCTCAAACTCCTGACCTCAAGTGATCCTCCCACGTCAGCCTTCCAGAGTGCTAGGATTACAAGTGTAAGCCACCTCATCCAGCTGACAATGACAATTTATATACTTTGGAACAAGACCTTTCCAAAGAGAGAAACATTCTTTAAGGAATAAGAGAATAACTCTCCTTGAGACCCATCAATAAACCTAAAGATAGGTGAAACAATAGATGGAAAAGAAAGCTGACATGGTCCATAGCATTTGTGGAGTAAAAATTACATAATATTTTGATTGCCAACAATAAATTTAGAAACACTGATAACACTAATAAAGGTGATCATTTTTCTACAGCAGGATTTCTCAGCCTTGGCTGCACATAAAAGTACCTGGGATCTTTTTTAGAATTCTGAAATTGGGCCCTCATTCTCAATCAATTCTGACTTAATTCATTGGTGGTGAGTCCTGGTACTGTCATTTTTTAAAATCTACCCATGAGACTTAAATGTGAAACCAAGACCAGGGCCTATAATTCTTTTTAAAATCAACTTTTTGGCCGGGCACGGTGGCTCACGCCTGTAATCCTAGCACTCTGGGAGACCGTGGCAGGGGGATCGCTCAAGGTCAGGAGTTCAAGACAAGCCTGAGCAAGAGCAAGACCCCATCTCTACTAAAAATAGAAAGAAATCAATTGGACAACTAAAAATACTAAAACTAAAAGAAAAAATTAGCCAGGCATGGTGGTGCATGCCTGTAGTCCCAGCTACTCAGGAGGCTGAGGCAGAAGGATTGCTTGAGCCCAAGAGTTTGAGGTTGCTGTGAGCTAGGCTGACACCACGACACTCTAGCCCAGGCAAGAGAGTGAGACTCTGTGTCAAAAAACTAAAATACAATAAAATAAAATTTTTGAGGTGTAATTTACATTCAATAAAATATGCCAATTTAAGCATATAAATTGATAAGTTTTGACAAAGAAATGGTCAGGTAACCACCACAATCATGAACATTTCCATCACCCAAAAAACTTTTCTCACACCTGTGAACCTGAAAAAGCCAATCCCTCAAGATGAATCTTAAGCAGCTCACTGGGACTAAATTTAAAATAGAGCCAAACATCCATTTGCTTACGGGAGGTCACACACTCTGAGTTCCTGGAAAACCTACACAGCTGCTTTAACTCCAGGATTTATATAGCTGACTGTTCTGTCCATGTGCCTGAACCAACCAATAGGCCATGGCCTGTATCAACCAACCAGAACTAAGCAACTTTGAATCCTTTGTTTACATAAATGGATCGGACTGGGAACCTGCGTGAGACCATTCCCTATAAAAGCCAACCCCTCCCTCTGTTCTCTGACATGTACCTTCCTTTTATGCCAAAGGCTGTGTCCTCCCAGTTTGCAAACTTTTCCCTGGAATAAACTCTCTTTCCTCTAAATTTCATTTCATAGAACTTTTGTTCACACATCCCATTCTCCTCTCCCGTAGCAACCACAAATCTACTTTCTATCATTATAGCTTTGGGCTTTCTAGAATTTCATGTACATGAAATTGTATTGGATGCAGTCTTTTGTGTATGGCTTCTTTTATTTATGATAATGCTTTTTAGATTGATCCATGTTGCTAGGCTAGCAGTCCTTTGTTCTTTTTATTGCTGAATAGTATTCCATTTGTATGGATACACAATAATTAATTTATCCATTCACCCATTTGGTAGACATTTGGGTTGTTTATAGTTTGGGGCTACTACAAATAAAGCTGCTATGAATGTTCAAGCACATGCCTTTATATGAACATACAAGGTTCTTTAAAAAGTTCATGGAAAATACTTATTATGAAAAGATTATGCATGGATTTCAAATTTTTTGCACCAAAATAAATTCATACTTACTTGCTATAACATGTCTCAACAGGATTCAGTTTGAGATACTAAGAAGAATCAGACAACAGTTTGAAAAAAGCCCCTATCAGAGAAACATGAATTCCGCTAAAATTGAAGCAAGACAAACATCAAATTTACAGTAAAGTGTGGGTAGAAGAATAGCGAAATCATTGATGCTTTGCGAAAAGTCTCTGGGGCCAATGCCCTAAAGATATCAGCAATTTATAGCCATGTGAGGTGGTGCACAGCTGTAGTCCCAGCTACTCAGGAGGCTGAGGCAGGAGAATTACTTGAGCCCAGGAGGTGGAGATCAGCCTGGGCAACACAGTGAGATCTTGTCTCTGGGGAAAAAAAAAAGAAAGGGAAACCACCAGTTTACAAATGGATAACTCATTTGAAGAAGGGGTGAGACAATGTTGAAGATGAAGCCTGCAGCAACAGACCATTCACATCAATTTGTGAAGGGAAAAAAATCATTTTGTTTCTGCCCTAACTGAAGAGGACTAACAATTAACAGCAGAAACAATAACCAACATTGTAGACATTTCAATTCATTCAACTCATACAATTTTGACTGAAAAATTAAAGTTGGGCAAACTTTCCACTCAATGAGTGCCAAAACCATTGCACCCAGATCAGCCACAGGTAAAAGCAGGGCTTTCAGTGGAAAATTTAAACAAATGTGAACAAGATCGTGAAGCACGTTTTTGAAAAATTATAACAGGAGATGAAACTTAGATACCAGTACAAGCCTGGAGACAAAGCATAATAAAAGCAATGGCTATCAAGAGGTAGAAGTGGTCCAGTCAAAGCAAAAGCAGACTGATCAAGAGCAAAGATCACAGCAATAGTTTTTTGGGATGCTTAAGGTATTTTGTTTAGTGATTTACTGGAGGGCCAAAGAATGATAATATGTGCTTATTATGAGAGTGTTTTGAGACAGTTAGCCAAAGGTTTAGCAGAAAAATGCCCAGGAAATCTTCAACAGAGAGTCATTCTTCACCATGACAATGCTCCTACTCATTCCTCTCATCAAACAAGTGCAATTTTGTGAGAGTTTTGATGGGAAACCATTAGACATCCACCTTAAAGTCCTGATTTGAGTCCTTCTGACTTCCTTTTGTTTCCTAATCTTAAAAATCTTTAAAGGTCACCCATTTTTTAATTAATAGTTAATAGTGTAAAAAAGACTGTATTGACATCATTAAATTCCCAGGACCCACAGTTCTTTAGTAATGGACTAAAGGACTGGTATCATTGCTCACAAAAGTGTCTTGAGAAAAAAAAAGTGTCTTGAACTTGATGAAGCTCATGTTGAGAAATAAAGTTTATATCTTTTATTTTTATCTTTTTATTCTACCTTTCCACAAACTTTTTGGAGCCCTTTTGTAGGTTTTCATTTCTCTTAGGTAAATATCTAGGAGCAGGATTGCTGAATTTTATGGTTACGTGTATTATTAGCTGTATAAGGAACTATTTTCCAAAGCAGCTGTACCATTTTGCATTCCCATCAGCAATGTATGAGAGTTCCAGTTGCTCCATATCCTTGTCAGCACTTGGTATTGTTGTTCTTTTTGGTTTTAGCCATTCTAATGTGTTTGTAGTACAGGAATATCCTTGGGTTTTAATTTGTAGTTATTTCTCTAAGGATTAGATTATAATAAGTATACAAACAACTGTTATTAAGGCAAGAAAACCGCTAGGGAGAAGAGGACTACACTTTTAGCTTCAATAGTCTATTTTTTAAGAATATAACAATGTTATACTGCCCTGAATACCACATTCATCACTCCATGATAAAGAGAAACAAGCAAATGACCAAAAAACCTGTATACATAGAACTTTTCAAAAACAGGTTTCAGAGACTCTTAGAATTATAAACCCACTCAGTTTATAACCTCCTGCCTACATAAGGATGGCAACAGAATGTAATCCTTAGAAGTTTAAGCTTTAGTGTTCAACCTGGGTTTGTACTCTAAGATAGGAAAACATAAAGTATTACAGAAAGACTTCCACCAAGAACAGGTGAACAATTACTTACTGAGCCTTACACATAAGTGACCAAATGTTAATTCAATGAATGAATCAAGAACTAGTTTGGCCAGGCATGGTGGCTCACTCCTCCAATCTTAGCACTCTGGGAGGCTGAGGCAGAAGGATTGTTTGAGGTCAGGAGTTCGAGACCAGCCTAAGCTGAAAGTGAGACCCCGTCTCTACTAAAAATAGAAAAAATTAGCTAGGCCTGGTGGCATGCACCTGTAGTCCCAGTTCCTTGGGAGGCTAAGGCAGGAGGATCACTTGAGCCACAGCATTCTAGCCCAGGCAACCGTTTAAGACTCTGTATAAAAAAAAAAAAAAAAAAAAAAGAACTAGCCAATTATAAGCTTCAAGGGTATTTTTTATCTATGTAATCTTTTAAAAATCAGAAACATCCAGAAATTAAGCCACAAAATGCTAGGAGTATCTTTTAGGCTCCAGTCACATATAAATCAATTAAGAGATATGTCACACTGCACAAATATAAAAAAGCTATATGACAATTTACTCATTCTTTCAATAAACATCTACTGAGCACCAACCTAGGGCAAATCATATTACATATTCTAACAGGGAGAACAGTTATACTGAAAACCAAAAACTTAATCAGTTTACCATAGATGCTTATAGAAAGTATCACCATAATTTGGCATATGATCATAAAACATTAAAGCTAATATTAAAATGAGTGTTGATTTCCTTAGTCTATCAGCTTAATGATAGGCTAAAACTGTCCAAGAAGCATGCTACCTATATCAGCAAAGAAATGAGCCTATAAATAAACTATAAGGTAGAAAATTCAAAAGTAATCTGAAATAAATTATTATCTTTTTCAAATATCAAACACTAATTCTAAACTATATGAATTTAGGGTTTGAAAACAGAGGTTAAGACACTGTTCATATGCCTTCAGGGTTATCCATTTCACAAGACAAGTTATAAATAGTATGTGTGAAAAAGAATCTCGTAGTAATCTGTTCATTCATACATGTGTACCCTGAGTACTGTACTGCACAGTCATCATTTTTTTTATCAAGAAGGATGACAAGTTTAACTTTTAAATAACCACTTGTTTGTCAAAAAAAAGTTCCACACATATCGAAAATACTAAATAATCAGAGCTGAGGACAGTGGCTCATGTCTGTAATCCCAGAAACTTGGGAGGCTGCGGCAGGAAAACTGTTTGAGCCTAGGAGTTCAAGAGCAGTCTGGGTAACATAATGAGACCCTGTCTCTAAAAAAAATAAGAAAAATTGGCCGGGCGCGGTGGCTCACGCCTGTAATCCTAGCACTCTGGGAGGCCGAGGCGGGCGGATCGCTCAAGGTCAGGAGTTCGAAACCAGCCTGAGCAAGAGTGAGACCCCGTCTCTACTATAAATAGAAAGAAAGA
>CAUYRT010052839.1:0-31589 GCA_963574885.1 Lepilemur ruficaudatus
TTTTCCCCTTCATTATCCCAATCTGGGAGTTTTCCCCCTCACTTTTTTGTCTACCTTTTTTTTTAATATTTCAAATATTTATTGTTATAAAAAGGTGTACGTGGTTCATTGAGTACAAAAGCAATTTCCCAACTGAGCATATAATTCCAGTTTTATGAATATATACTGTTATCTTCTATATTACATCTATACACATACTGAAACATTTCTGGAAGATTATATGCTAAAGCATCATAATGAATACTTCTTAATTTACATATCATGCCTTTACTCCGTTTTAAGTGTACGATTAAATGATTATTAGTAAATTTACCAATTTGTACAGCTATTCACATAAATCAGTTTTAGAGGATTTCCTTTCCCCTATTGAGACCTTAATACCCATCCCCCACCTATATTTTAAGCATGCCCCTCCCCTCCACAGTGCTCACCACATCCCTCAGATGTGGGTCTATCCCCGTCTCCCCGAATCCCTAGTGAACACCACCACCATTTGAGCACCACAGTGCTAATCAGTCAGTACCAATTTGATGGTGAGTACATGTGGGGCCCATTCTTTGGGTCTTGTGTCACCTCAGTTCGAATAATGGGCTCAAGCTTAATCCAGGATAATGTAAGAGGTGCTAGCTCACTGTCATTTCTTAAAATTGAGTAATATTCCATTGTAAACATATACCAAATTTTAATAATCCACTCATGAATTGACGGGCACTTGGGTTGTTTCCACGACCTCGCAGTAGTGAATTGTGCTGCCATAAACATTCGGGTACAGATGTCTTTATAATAGAATGTCTTATGTTGTTTTGGGTAGATGCCCAATAATGCTATTGCTGGATCGAATGGTAATTCTATTTTTAGTTCTTTGAGGAATCTCCAAATTCTTTTCCATAGAGGTTGCACTAATTTGCAGTCCCACCAGCAAGCAGTGTAAGAGTGTTCCTGTTTCTCCACATCCTCGCCAGCATTTGTTGTTTAGGGATTTTTTGATAGAGGCCAATCTCACTGGGGTTAGGTGGTATCTCATTGTGGTTTTGATTTGCATTTCTCTAATGATTAGAGATGTTGAACATTCTTTTTGTCTATCTTTAATAACCTCCAACCCAAGTTTCTCCAAACTATCAGTTACAGTATTAACATATAAAACATTTTAGCTTCAAAATGGACTAAAGAGATTACAAATTTCTTGCCCCAAGGCACATTTCTTCAACATATTTTAAAATGACTGCTACAAAACTGTCTTTTGTGAGGGAAAAGTATATACATGTGTGTACACACACACACACACACACACACCAGGAATATCTTTTCCTGATCTAAAAAAAATTAACTAAGAGTCTCCACCTCTACAGGTCTGAAAAGTAATATGTGACATTATTCTCTCTGGTGGCTATTATCCAAAGCTTCATTTATACAGCAAGACCACCTTTTGCTAATTCATCAAGCCTTTTCCTCAATCTCTCTCCCAAAACCTATTTTCTGCTTTTCAAGCCATAAGCAACCTTGAATTTCTTATATTCTTGTACCTATGAGAGACACATGAGGCTTTTTATATGTAAAGGATTCAGGCATGTGAAAAAATATATATCTATATTTTTTCTTGTTCCATTCTCAATAACATGACTTAAATCCAGCTGTCCTTTTAGATCAGCATTTTACCAGTCCCATGGCTAAAACATTTTCATCTGAACCTGTTGGTCAGGCAGGCCAGATACTATATCTTCTAAATGTTGTAAGGTCATAAAACTACTGCTTAGGTAATAATTTTAATACTTACTGGATTTGACTGTAAACTTATATTTCTACTTTTGAGCCTCTAAATTCTGGTATCTGGATGTGTAGGGGACTGGTGAGGCCTGGGGACATGCTCTCAGCACCTAGATCAGCAGCTACAAGACACAAGCAAGCCTGATATGGCCCCTTCTCCCCTTCTCCAGCTTTGCCTGAAACCGTGAGAGGCTGGCAAAACACTGCTCATTAAACCCTATAGCATTAATGAACAGCTAACACAAAAAAATCGCCAGCTGGACAAATCCCTTCACACACTCCTCCAGTGACAGGGAAGGATCATTAGGCTGGGGCATGAGACAGGGTTTACTGGAGGGTCGGTGATAAGCTTCCCACTGGGAGGATGATTTGGGTACATTGGAGACAAAACACATCAGTACTACTCTTACCTTCTGTGATGGTTTGTCACATTGAATGGCTATTTTACCTTCACAGTGACCCCATGAGATCGACATTATTATCCATATTTTACAGCCAGGAGATTGAACCTCAGAGAGAAGGACTGACTGTCAAAGATGCCTTGGCTCTTGGTCACCTAGAATTGTGCAGTTTGAAACAAACCGTAGTGAGAAGTTTGTCCTAAGGTAGAACATAGAGACCGGCTCCATAGAAACAAGCATTCAGCAAGGTGGATCTAGGACGCTGGCTGTAGGGGCTCTACAGACAAGGCTGATACATTCTGATCCTAGGGCAGAAGGAAGCTCTTGCTCTGCAGGATGTGGACAAGCTGGTCCCCAAGTGTGAACAATGTTGAGAAGAGGGTCAGAGTTCACCTGGCTTTGGGACAGGAAGAGAAATCCAAGGATTAAATTCATAGCAATTCTCCTCCAAAGGAAAGTAATAGATTGTGAAATCTCACAGATTGGAGTGTGGTAAGAAACTTCACTGGTGCTCATGAAGGGTGACAGTATGTTTATTATCTCATCCATAACACTTTTAGAAGTGAAAGTTTGCAAATTTAATAATTACCCTGAGACCTTGGACATAACCTAGGACAGTCTACAGCAAGCCAAGACCTATGGCTGCATAGACATGGGAACAAGGTCTTCACAGAGGGCTGGGAACCACCTCATGATTCAACCTCAGGAGGCGGAGCCCAGTGGCTGACACTGGAAAAGGGCAAAGTCCAGCTCCCACCGTGAGCCAATGTTGGCCCCTCTCTGCAGGAATCATCCCCACCAGACCCTTGGAAAACTATGTGGAAATGACTGGAAAGAAAGCACTGAGCTAAGTGGACATAAAGAAAGCTGTCTCAAATGGTTGTGTGGCTAAGGTAAGTCACATGCTCTCTTTCAAGTCTCATGTTCATCATCTTTAAAATAGGAATAAATAATTCCTTGCCTGTCTACTCTGAGACTCCTGCTATTCGAATGAAACAATGCATGTAAAAATGCCTTTTGAAGCACATAGCGCTGCATGTGTGAGAGCACAGTTCTGAAGCGTCACTCGTTTCTACTACCATAGTCACAGGAGGGCAGTGGGAGTGATTTTCTTTCCTTCTGTGGGACTGTCAGCTCAGGGATAATGACACGAAAGAATCTGCCTGTTAGGGGACAGCTTTGGTGGGCAAGGGTTGGGGAGCACAGGTGCAGGTGCTGTCACCGTGACTGGAGGTCCTGACAATCTTGGGGGCAGCAGGGGCACTACAGGAGACACGTCTGGGCACAGGGATGCCCTGGAATCTTAGGATTTTATACCCTGAATCAGGCAGCCAATAAACACCTATTTCAGACATGTACTCTCCCTAAACTAGAGGACACCCCTAAACCCTGGGAGGTGTCCTCCTTCCTTTCAGGTATTAATTACAGTGACACATTAGAAAGAGTGATGGGAAACACTGTGATCTGCAGCAGAACCAGAAGCATCAAAAATGAGGACAAGTGGGAAAGTCAGACCACTCCAGGGCCCCGGCCTGATCCAGAAGCCAAGATGAAATGAGGGCAGTGAGAGGAAAGACCTTGCCTCAACTTCGGTTCTGAGAGTAAAGGCATTGAGGTTTCTAGCAATAGGTCTTGAACAAAATTTACATTTATAGACAGAAAATCCTATTTGTTGTACAAAACTTCAGAAAAATCTTGGGTTTGTAATAGGAGTTATTATAACTGGTAACAATTGTGGCCATTACAGGGGATCATGTACTTCAGTAGCCCTGCCAGGGCATCCCATTCCTTCTCAGTTAAGCACGGAGTCCACTGTTGGTGCAGCTGACGAAGTAGAGATTCACACACAGAGTTTCCCCTTCCAAGAGCTCAGCATCCCTTGGAAGATTTTCCAGTCACCACTTCATGGAGGGAAGTTTGGAGAAATCTTGAAGAAAACTTGCACAGAGTGAGTTGAGCACCAGGCTCAGAGAGAAGCAGATCTGTATTCGCTGTCCAGTGCTGTGTAACAAACTGCCACAAACTCAGCATCTTAAAACAGGTATTCCCTCAGTGTCTGTGGGTCAGCAACCTGGGTATGGCTGAGCTGCGTCCTCCGCTTCAGGGCCTGGAACAAAACTTCTTGACCCACCACTGCACTGTACGTTGGTTAGCAGTTCCTTGGCCAAATGTGTTGTTGATGTTGTGAATTGTCTCCACTGCTTTAAGACCCATTTTGAACTCGAATAAGAAAATCGCTCCAATTTGGTTTTGTCTAACGTCATTTCCATAGTCTAAAATAAAGATAAACAGCAAATAATAAGCCATTAGCACAAAACATAAAGTGAGAAATGTGCATTAAAATGAGGTATAACATAAACACATTTAGTTAAAAATGTATTCCAATATCAAAGTGCAAATTTGAGTAATGCTAAAACCGCAATTACTTTTGCACCTACCCAATAGGATTCAAGACTCCTGACTCCTGTTTAGAGAGACTCCACTCCTGGGTTATAAGCTCTCACCAGATGAAAAAACATATGCCGTGAGGTCAGAACCCACTCAGATCAGCATCTCCAGGGCCAACCTGATAAAGATAGTTGATGCCTGATGATGATGCAAACCTCAAAAAGGTGTTGATTGTAATGATTCCTATTTTGATTAATAAAAATGAGTTTGAGCCTACTTATAATGCTTTAAAATTCACAGTCCAAAATCGCAATTACTTTTGCACCAACTAATTAGGTGCAATGTTAATAGTTTCGGCTCAAACCCTGGCTTGGGGTGTGCTCTCGCTGGGTCCATGTCCCTGCTTAGCTGCATGTGTGGGTGTTGGAAAAGATGCAGGCGTCCCCTGACCTGCTTCCCCTGTGAGTCCTCCCTATGGGCAGGACGTTCCATGTGGTTATCACACTGGGTGAGGTTGCTTTCCCAGGTCCCCAGGCCCAGGTGGGGCAGGGAGGGTGGGTTCCTCATCCTCTCTTGCCAAGGGGCACAACAGTTCTTAATGAGAACCGAGCAGCCCCAGCTGTTTGCATGTGCCAGGCAGGATCCCAGAGCAGCTGGGCTGGCGCCATGGTCTACCTCGTGGGCCACGGGGCAGTGATGGCTAGTCAGACATGCTCCCACTGCAGCCCAGCAAGGCCCAGCAGAAGAGAGGGAGGTGGGACCAGCTGGGCTTGCTGGACACAGTGTTCTGATGGGCCAGAGGCCAGCTTGAGCTGGTCTGCTCTGTGGGCCCACGTCCACAGGCATTGCTGTGGGTTTCTGCCAACACCCCTTGGCTCCTTAAGTGCCAGCCAGCCCCTTGCTCTGCCAGGAAAGAAGCACAATGACTCCTGAGCAGGGCTGTGTGGGGCACAGCAAGATGGTGGTTGTAAAGCTTCTTTAGAAATAACATGCTGTGGCCACAGTGTGGGCCGGATTTTCACTGCAGCAACATCCAGAGCCACATGAAAGGATGCAAGGAGTCTGCCGTGTATGTGGGCCTGGTGGTGGCTCAGTGATTTCTCCCTATGTTTTTCTACATTCCTCTTTCACCTTCTGCCTGTCATGAAGCTGGAGCAGGGCCTAAACCCAGCAGCAACAGAACCCAGGTCAGCTGGTTCTCAGAAACAACAGCTGGGTAGAAATATTGGGACCGAGATTAAAGGTGATGACAAGTGAATATATTCTAGACCTGATGTGGCCAGCATTAGGGTGCTGAACTTGTAAAAGTGCATGCCACGCAGCTGAGCGACTCCAACCATCAGCCAGCTGAGCCTCCCTCCCACAGTCCCAAACCCAAGCCCTGCTCTGCCCTCCTGCAACAGCACGCTTGGCATCTGGGCTCCCTGTAAGGCACTTTCCCTCTGCCCTTGATCTCAGAGCATTCACGTCTCTATGTTGTATTCAGAAATTATCCTGTGCAGAAAACAAGCACAGTACCAGCTGTGAAAGTCTAGTTGCATCTTTCCCCAGCCCCAACCCTTGAGACTCACTCTTGGGGCTGATTTCCTGTCTAACCTCTGAGCCTCTGCACTTGCTGTTCCTCTTCCAAGCACACTCTTAACCCTTCATTCCATCTATAAAAATCTTACAATTCAAGCCTGAGCATAGGAGAATAGTCTTGACCACTCATCCATTTCCCACTTCTCTAAGTTCCTGTATTATTTGGTGACCAGCACTTTTATGTTGACCTCAGTGACAGTCAGACATGACTGACTTAGGCACTAGATGCATTTACCTGGCTTAGCCTGCGAGATTGTAATGTCCCTGTAGACAAGGAGCAAACACTGTGCACCGCCACGGTGCTCCTGCAGCTTACAGAGCATTGGCAACTAACAGTGTCTGCTATGTGCACAGTGAGGTGGATTTGGACCCACCAAATGCAGTCACCAAGAGGAGGGAGAAGACAGGCTGGAGGATGGCAAGGACACGAGACAGAGAAAGGCTCGGTGGGAAAGTCGTATCTAGGTGGAGGTGACGGCCGCAGTGTCTTGAGCTTGTCAAAGGCAACCAGATGTTTCACAATTGGATCATTTCCAGCACCCACCTGCGGGGAAAATGCAGCAGGCTCACGAGGAGGTCAGCTACTCCTCCCCGCGGAGCCAAGTCCCTTAGATAGGGGTCACCACAGATAAGAAAATTGATAGGAAATAGAGAGAATAAAAGAATACACAGAGACTAAGGTATAGGTTATAATTTTATATAAAAAGATCAGAATAATCACAGCAGGGTACTTAGGAGACTAGACCATATCTCTGTGAATGGCCTAGCAATATGGTTAGATTCACATAGGTTTTTATAATCACAGATCTCAATTACCAGTTGTCAGGGTAACATATTTGCATATCAGAGAATGCAGTTGCTAGGGGAGACAGGTAGTGGGTTGGGGTCAAAAGTTGTCTCAAAGGGCTTCTAACAAGTCTTAATCTATTTAGGTGAACAAACAGGTACAAAGTCTTTCAAGGGCTAACTTCTAAGTTCTAAGAGGTAGTCATCAATTAACAAAGGTATAACAAAAGAGATACAGTGACTCTGTGTTTCTTTGATTTAGTTATTGTGGACTTAAAGGTAGACAGTCAGGAGTGAGCAGGGAGCATCTTGTCTACAAACAGGTTGTTTATAACACAGAGGCATGTCTCTGAGCACAGTGCACTCATTGTCTCCGGCTCCCATCCTGTGGGCCAGATATTTACCTTGCTTTGCCTTACACGGCACAGTAAAGCCCCACAGAGAGATAACTGGAAAGTCTCCTGGAAAACAACGCTATCGGAAATTTGAGATCTCTCCCATGATAACAGCCTCTGATAAGTGAACCATTGAGTTCACATATTCTTTCAGGGAAAAACCCTGCAACTCCCATTTCTGTCTTTAATATAGCAATATTGGGCGATACAATAAAATAATGATCTTATGAATTATATCTTATTAATTCCTCAATCATATTTCCCCAACACCCACCACTGTGTGGCCTTTAACATCTGTGGTGTCCCAGAGACTTCACCCATTGGGGAAGAGGGAAACCTCCCTGGGGGCTGTCCACAGGAGGATACCAGAGGCCTGTGGGGCCTGTGGGTGGCCTGGTGTCTGGCTCTGTCATACAATGCTGAGAGGTCCAAGGGTTGTGAAGGGGATGCCTCCTCCCTGTCTCCCAGAAGCTCTTGGAGGGACTTGGGCTCCCCTAAAGTGGTTTTGGACCCCATATTTCTTATTCCCAGATTCCTCCATGTGTGGAGACTGGAGAGCTTTCTGCATCCCCAAGCTCCCCTCCTGTCAGCAATGAGGTTTGTGGGAGTCTGCGGGGGGCAGCAGGGGTGGGAGATGGTGGTGAGGCCAGTGGGATGGGGCAGAGGGAGGCTGCTCTGGGCAGCTCTGTGAGTAGAAGTGTCCAAATGCCTTTGATGTTTCCCAGGCAGGGCTGGAATTGGAGACACAGACATCCGAGTTTTTGATAGCCAGTGTCCCTCCCTTGTCACTGAGGAAGAAAGGCCCAGTGGGGCCCATCATCTCTTCTGTCCAAGTGCAGCATCCTGCCCAGGTCCAGGAGGGCCAGGCTGGAGGTGCCAGAGCTCAGCGTCCACATCCACCAGTTGCCTCCCTGCAGCTGCCAAGCCGCTTCCTTTGGGGAGACACCCCTGTCAGTGGGGCCTGAAGAGGCTGTTTCCCAGACTGCAGAGAGGGAGGGTGCAATCATGCCTGCACCAGTTCTGCTGTGGCCCAGGAGGCACAGCCTCCAAGACAAGGGGCCTGGAAGACTTGGCCAGGCTACGTGCCTTTTCCTCTGTTTCTGGGACTGGTTGTTTCTGTTTGAACATTCTTTCACCAGGGACTCTAGAAACCCAGATATTTATTCAGAAAATTCAGTTACCATTTTTATGAACAGTACTCTATTTACTAAATAGTTGACTTGGTGCTGATGTCACCAGTCACAGAGTGCAAGACGCGCCGGGGTTATTGTCCAGGGCTGTGCTGTCCAATATGGTAGCCGCCAGCCTTATGTGGCTATTAAATTTAAATAAAGTTAAAATTCCATTCCTCAATAACACATGAGTGTCCCCAAGTCATGTGGATACAGACACAGGCAGGTATGTACAGATGTTGAACATTCTCATCATCCAAGAAAGCTCTAATGTGGCCCTGGTCTGGGACAGGCGGGAGCCACACGTCCCGTTTTGGAGGCTCCTCTTCTGCCAGCTCGCCAGCCCCCTATCGTGCATTTCACTGCTGATCCAGGACCCCAGCTGTCCACACAGCCAGTTTCTTTGTGCTGCTGGTCAGTTGGCACCGTCCTCACCACCCTGTGCTGGTCCACCTGGGATCCCTACACCTGCCGAGAGGCTGCTCACTCTGACTGTGACCACCACTGTGCTCTGTGGGCACAGTCCCACCTGCGCTGTGTCAGGGCTCACACAAAAGTAACAGTGTTTGTTTGGAACATGGGGCTGAGTGAAGGAGCTGCTCCTGGCCCCGGGAGGCCTGCGCCTGCTGGGAGGCCTGGTCTCTCAGCACCTTCTCAACCTGCCCGCAGCGAGCGGGCCTGGGTGCTGCTGTTGCTCTCCCAAGGCTCCTCAGCACAGCTGACCCTGACCCCTTGGTTGTGTGGCCAGCACATGCTGCCTCCATCAGCTGCCCCGTGAAACGCCAAAGGCCCACCAGGCTCTCCCAAGTGTGTGTGTCCACGATCTCGTCTCTCTCCTCTTCAGTGACCTGTGGGAAACTACTTATTCACCCTCTAGATTTTTATCAGGAAGAAATCCCTTCTAGGCCAAAAAAGAACTCACCAGAGAGCAGGGAGACATTCCCCCGACTGCGGTGCCAGCTCCCTTCCAGAAAGTCCTACTCTTTCCTCGTTCAGACCTGCTCCCCTGGCACAGCCCTGGGGATGAGTGGCCAGAGAAGACACAAGCAGTAGAAGGACAGGTGGCAATGGCTTCAACTGCCCATCAGACGCCTCTGGTTTTGTGGGAAGGTCCTTTGGATCCTGGATTCTCTCCTGCTGACTGCATAGGTCACAGTGGCAGAGCACCTGGAAGCTGCTCAACCATGGTTGAAAAGCTGAATAAATCTCAAATAAAGTTTGTCTTCTGTCTCCACAAATCTCCTGGCAGGCTTCTCTGAGGACAGGGCCTCTCCCTTTCCACTGTCTGGGGTGGGCAGCAGGGCTCAGTCACCAGCCTGGGTTAAGGCCGGGTGTTGGGAGGGCCACGCTGTCCACGGACGGGCCTACAGAGTACTTGGTGTCAGCCCTTCCATGGCCCACCCAGGCCGCTAGCTGAAAAGGAGGAACCCAGTTCTAGAAGCAAGGCTGTTTGGGAGCCCTCCCCTCACAGCGCTCCTGAGACCAGGCCTGCATGTGGAAGGTCCTGGCGAGAGCTGGGGCCTGCAGGGTTTGCACTGCCGTCTCGCACCTTCTCTTCTTTCCTGTGGCTTTCTTGCATGCTCTGCCTTCTGTTTCTCATCCTCCCTTCTCTTCTCCCCTTTCCTCCCTCTTTGCTCTCCTGTCCCTGTTCTTCTCGGGAGGATGGGAGTGAGAGAAGCGTGGCACTTGTTCCCCTGGTCTGCCCCTCCCAGCCTCTCCTTTCCCAGGGTTTTCTCCTCTCTAGCTGCCTTCTTCCCTCCTCCCCCACCACCGGCCACACGTGCTGATCTGTCACAGAACAAGCCATGTGGGCCCAGCTGGGCTTCCTCTCTCCTGTGGAGCAGAGATCAGGGCCAGCACAAGCTCCAGAATGTTCCCTGGAGGTGGAGCCGAGGCTGGGTGAGATCCGAGAGCAGGTGCTGGGGGCAGAGACTTGCAGGGCATGGTTGCAGCCGGTGTGGCGAGGCTGCACTCCCCTTGGCTCACCCCTCCCAGGTCCTGCTGCTCTGAGTGGCGGGGAGGGATATCACAGCATGGATGTGACAGCTTTTATCTAATCATCATGGCTCCTAATGTGCACTTTGTGCTATTCCTGTTGGCAAGAAAATGAGAGCAAACTTCTTATCTATGTCTGGGCAATTTCACACACACGAAAACACTGAAAATCAACTCAACAGGCTCTAGGTGTCTGCTGTTTTCACTGCATTATTCAAAATAAATTTATTTGAAATTGCAGTGCTACTCCCTTCATACTACCGTGTCTTGCTATATTAGCTCCCCATGGCTGCTGTAACAAATCACCACAAATTTAATGGTTTAAAACAACACAAACGCATTATCTTACAGCTCTGGAGTCAGAAGCCTGAAATGGGTCTCACCAGCTAAAATCAAGGTGTCCGGAGGGCTGGTTCCCTCTGGAAGCTCTAGGGGAGAACAAGTTTCCTTGCCTTGCCCAGCTTCTAGAGGAAACCTCCATCCTGTGGCTCCTGGACCCTCCCTCTGTCGTCAAAGCCAGCAGTATAACATCCTCAAATTTTCTTCTCTTTCATCACATCTCCTTTCTGATACTTTTAAGGACCCACGTGATGACATTGGGCCCACCTGGGAACCCCAAGATCGTCTCCTGTTTCAAGGTCCTTAAATTGACGGTATCTGCAGTCTCTCTGTCTTGTAGGGGGTGGGGTGATACATTCACAGGTTCCAGGGACCAGGACATGGAAATCCTGCAGGGTCCAAATGAGCCAGCATTTAAGGGGCACTTGCCAGGCCCTGTGTGGAGTGCAGAGATGTCTTTGCGGAGGAGGGAGACCCAGACAGATACCTCAAGCCCCAGGCTCGGGGGGTGGTCAGGGCAGGCTTCCTGGAGGAGTGTGAGGCCGTGCATCACTCTGGAAGGGGAGCTGCACAGAGGTGGAGGGTGTACCTGAGGATGCTGGGGAAGGGGTGTCACGCAGGGAAGCAAAGCCCTCCCCACCTCCCTGCCTCGACCTCTATCTGGGATTGTGTGGAGGCAGGGAGGGCTGATGCAGAGGCTGGAGGTCAGGGAGCAGCCGCCCCGCAACACAGTGCTGTCCTTGTTCTCACAGGATGCTTCTGGCATGGGGCCAGGTGAGTGTGCTGGACTTGGGCCCTCTGCTGTGTCCACACCAGTGGTTACCCTGGGAGCTAGGCCTGGGCTTGGCTTGGAGTTGCCAGCTCTGTTCAGCCATCCCCCCAATCCTGGCTCCCAGAATGTGTGCCACCTCGGGCCCCCTTTCCCTCCTGCCTCTCCTGCCTCCATGACCACCTCCCTGGGAGTTCCTGGTACAGCTGTGAGGGGCTGTGGGGACAGGGCCCAGCCTGCAGATGGTCAGGTTGCTTCAATCCAGGGAGAGGCACCGGGCTGCATCCCAGCCCCCCAGCAGAGCGGGCGTCAGCATGCAGCTACCATCATTCTGCCATTTCCTCCCCTTTGCTACAGATTGCATGATGGGAGTGTGGCTTTTAAATTCTGATGTAAAGCATCATGTTCTGTGAAAACTTCCGTGCAGTCCAGGGAGGCTGAATAAAATCTAACCCTCACTAGGAAAAAACAAAAACCCGCTGCTGCTATTGCTGGCAGGAGTTGGGCTTGGGAGCTGGGGCTACTCGGCTCTTTGAGAGCCTCAGGGCAGGGCTGGGGCAGACCCAGGCCCCACCTAAGAGCAGGTGCAGATTCTCTGGGGGCTCAGCCAGGACCCCCACTGCAGGCCCTGAGTGGTCTTTGACCAGCTGTGTGGTTATTTGGCAAGTCACTGGCCACCCAATCTTGTCAACCCGTCTCCAACACACGGTGTACCCCGTCCCCTGTTCCCCACGGCTGACCATGGGTCCCAGGCTAGATGCAGTGTTTGGAAGACAGCACGTGATGTGCCCTCCGGAAATAAGCTGCTATGACTGTGTCCCATAGGCCCTCCCCAGGGTCCTGCTCCCACTGTGTCACACTCACCCCTCTCCCCTCTCAGTTCAGGCAGCCTTTTGCACTATTGTGGGGCCACCAGGCACTGTCACTGCCTTTCCCCAGGGCCCACGTTTGGTGGAGAGAGACAAACATGGGCACAGATGACATTAACGTAATGCACTTTACAAGTCTGAGACAGGAGTTCAGTGTTTAGTTTACCAGGCCCATCAAATTGGAGCCATTTGCAAGTGGCGGACCTGCTCTCTAGCGCCAGCCACTCCTGGGCACCTCTGCCAAGCCCTGGGGCCCAGGGGAGCCCTGAGACCCACTGGCCAGCATGGTGCCCTGGGGGCTAGGAGCACCTAGCCAGCTGGGACTCCCTCTCTGGGGGCTGACATTACAGCTGAATATTCCTCAGTGTCCGTGTTGGGTCTCTTGCTGTCGAGATTGTTCTATCACAGTTGTTATCAGTACATATTTAGTCATGAGTCTATCACCAGACCACACACACACACAATTGGAGATTTGGAGTGTGCAGAAGGGGGCCTGTGCTGTACAAAGTCTCCATCCTACCCCATCCACCCCAGGGGTGAGCAGGGCCATCAGGTGCTTAGCCGATGGGCTGGGCCTCAGTGTTCTCATCTATAAAGGCAGACACCCCCTCACCTCCCTGCCCAAAGCAGTGACCAGGTCAGCTGAGGTGACAGTAGGGCAGTGATGCGTTGGCTACAACAGCCAAGTCAGGGAACAGGATTGGTGAAAGCTGAGTGCACCTGAGATGGCCCACACTCCCACAGGCCAGCCCCGGCCCACTTTTCCTGATGTCTGTCTCTTCTTCCAGGGTCGGCTGTTGCAAAACAGGAAGTCAGGGTATTTTCCCAGCTCATCTGTGAAGCTCTGCCCTATGGATGGCAGGGTGAATACTTGCCTATGGAAGCTTCCAGAATGCTGCTGTCCAGGATGCTGAGGGGCCCGGGAGCTGTCTCCTCACTTGAACAGCCTGGCTTGTTCAGGATGTCCTTGCTGGATTTAGGCTGCTGTGAGCTGCCTCCCAGAGCTGCAGCCCAGAGAGAAGACTGGTGGGGGCTCAGGGCCAGATGCTTCCCTCTGTTTAAGGAGCTCAGCCTCCTGGGTGAGGTGTTTCTTTGTGGTTTTAAAAACACTAAAATGGACGTCTCTGCAGCAGCTGTGATGGCTGCCTTTCTCCAAATTTCAGGGATTCTCTAAGCCTTCTCGTACTATTGCACAGCCCTAGGGAGGAGAAAGCTCCCCCAAAATCAGGATTCAAAGCTGGACTTGACGATATTTAGGCAAAAGGCAATATGGCATTTCTTACATTGGAGGAGTGTGGAGGAAATTCCCAGCTTTGTTACAAAAGGCAGCAAGCAGTCAGCCTTGAATAAATTGGGTCATACCCCAAACAAGACAGCTAAAGAGAAGGTGCAGCCAGAAGGTTCCCAACACCACCTGGGAGCCCCAGCTCCCTACTGGGCCTGCATGGCCTCATCCACCCCACACTGCCTCTGCGGTGTTATGCTCAGGCGCTTTGGACAGACCAAGGGAACCAGACAGCAGGGAGGACTAGAGCCACCAACTCACCCTGCGGCAAGTCTCTCGGTGTCCCCACCTGCATGTGAATGGGGTGAGAGGGGATAGGTGGTCTCTGAAGCCCCACCCAGCCTGTGGCCCAGGGAGGCCAGGGTGGGTGCTCTGGCCAGGGAGGTACCCTCTCACAGGAGCACCTGCCTGCCTGCCTGTGGCCTACCACCTGCGCTCTGCCCTGGGGCCTTGGGAGCAGAGGGCACAGCTGTGTGTGTACTCATGCCCACTTGCTGGGAGTTTCCTGCAGCCTCCATCCTCCCCCTCAAGGGATTAAGTGCACTGCTGGGTGGTGGCCACTCAGGCATCATTCAGTCAAACCTGAGCCATCTCTCAGATGAAGAAGGCCAGGATGCTGCCCTTAGGGACCCCACAGTCCAGGGTGCTGGGGCTGTGTGCACAGAGGGTCCCTGCCCGGTGTAGCCAGGGCCAGGCCTGGGGTTGACCACCAGCCTCTTCTGAACCCCGCTTTGTGGTCGGCCCTAGAGAGATGCTAACACCCGTGTGCTAGCACCAGCCGCCTATCAGCTGGCCACTGTCCCGGGAGATTGGCTATCCTCTGTATCCCTGGTGAGTGGATCTTGGGTCTCAGATATGGGTGTCTGATTGCCCCTTTGTTGTTGGGGTGTGGCCAGGCTCAGCTAGTCCCCAGGCGCAGAGCCCAGCGGCTCCCAAACCCTCTCTCCCTCCTGGTCTGTCACGGCCAAGAACCTCTTATTGGCGGCTGCTAACTTGTCTCCAAAACAGTTCAACGTGTTTGAATATTTGGAGAACGAAACACCTTTTTAATGTAGTCTTAATTGAGTTTCATTATTTGAAATATATAAAAGCAGTATATTTAAGGTCAAATTTGTTGTCACTTATTGACTTTATGCAGTTGCTTGGTGAGCACGGTGAGGAGCCTGGGAGTAGTGAAGAGCCTGAACGTGCACACCGCAGGTACGAGCCACAGGTGCACAGCGGTCACCTGTATTTACTCTGTCCCCGCTGTCAAGGGGCAGCTAGAAGAAGGACTAGAGCCTGCAGACACACAGCTCCCCAACTCGCCACATGGCTCAGTGTGCAGCAGCCACACGTGGCACATAGGTTCCAGGCGTGGCAGCCTCTAACCCGGGAATACTGTCCTTGAGATTTGTGGTTTGGGGTTCGCCCCTGAAGCTACCAAGGATCCCCTGTGTCCAGCATGATGTCTGCACAGCCTTCAGGGGCTGCACAGGCCTCGGCCGCCCCGTCCATCTCTCTGAGATTCCCATGGGTCTGGCTGGCACCTATCCCACCTGCGCAGTCCTGTAGATGGCGAACCTACATCCTGGCGCTTCACTGGATGGAGTAAAAAACAACTTCAAGTTTTAAATGTGGACCCTCCCTTGGTGCTTGGCATTCCAGAAGTCCCGATTCACCCTGGCAAATAGGTGTGGGTAAGAGCAGGTCTGGGGGGAGTTTGCTGTGCTGTCTCAGGGTGGGCTGCGCTACGGTAGAGATGGCAGCAGAGCTTTATTTATTTATTTACTTTTTGACATTTTATTATTTGTTTACTGAGAGGGGAGAGGATATGGACACAAATGAAACTTTATTTAACAAGAAAATTTGTTTCACTAAACCTTTGAACCTCTCCCCTGAAAGTTTCCATTTAAAATTCAGGGATCTCCATGCATCATTTTGTTTAATTTGCAATCTGCTGCCTTTTTCCTGATTATGAGTTTGCCCTAGCCTGTGATGAGACCTGTGAATTATCATTTTTTAAAACCCTTCAGGTAATTCCAATGTGGAGGCAGAGTTAAAGCTACTGATCTTGGCTAATGTCTTTCCAAATAAGTAAGATTCAGAATCACCTGTGGAAATTTATAAATATACACGTGTGCAGGCCATATTCAAATTTCACAAAATTCAAATTTCTTGTGGTGTTTTTGGGGCAGTGGTGCTTTTACAACATGCCACAGGGGATTCTGATGAAAATTCCCAGATAAAAGCCAGAAATTCAGGCCAATTATTTTATTTTGCTAATAAAGAAGCAGAGGTATTGAAAGGTAAAATTTTGAATGTAATCATAAGCAAATCTAGTTACTGAGTGAGACAGAAGTATGTAAGATTTTGATATGTTACCTTTCAGCCACGTACACTGGAGTCTCTTGAATGTGAAGGAAGAGACCGTTCACAACCACGAGCAGTCACAGTAAGGAGATTGGGGGATACACTCTCACTTCAGCTATAGCAATCGATCCATTATGTCTGTTGGTTTTTCTTGATGAGCTGAATTAAATCTAGTTTTTTTAATTTCAAAATATTAAGGGGGTACAGATGTTCTTGTTACATGGGTTCCTTATATAAGGCTCAAATGAGGGGTTTTAGTGTGCCCAGCACCAGAAAATAGTGTTCACTATGCACTGTTTTTATCCTTCCCTTCTCCCCCTTCTTGGTTTCCAATGTCCTTTACATCTCTTTGTGCCGTGTGTACCAACTGTAAAAGATATTTGTCATTGAGTATATGTGTCATTGAGTATGTCTTATCCAAAGGATAAGAAATGGAAAAGCAAGTATGTGCCTATAAAATATGTTGTTGCCACGTTGTCCATCACAACAGTAACAGAAAATTCACAGCAGCATTCGGTTGTTTTAATGCTGTGACCCAGGAGACTGCCCAGAGGACGGGAGGGTGTGTTGTGTGGGGTCAGGCAGGGGAGGAGGTTGCAGGCTGCTTCTGAACAAACTCAAGGTATTGGGGCTCCACAGGGAAAGCACCCTGAGGAAGTCTAGAAGCTGCCGCCACTAGGAACGTCCCGGGTTTAACCAGGAGGGAGGTTTGTGATGGCTGAGGCTCAAAGACCCCGTTGGACTACTCAGGCAGAGAGTGAGGATAAAACGCCTGAGAGGAATAACAAGGCTTAACGAGCCTAAATTGTATTCACAAATAATTTTGTTTTATTCACAAAATAATTATATTTTCTCTCATAGCTAGTTAGAGGCAATAATAAAATAGCTTCATAAAAAACAAGGAAGCAGAAGTGGCTTACGTGTGCAGTTATTCAGTGAGCAATTTCCAAATCATAAACATAGATCGCTCTGATTGGAAGGGACCATGGTATGCAAATACAATTAATACATATAATTGCCAAGCTGCCTTGGGATATGATTTTTTTTTAAATAAAATAATGTTGGGGCCAGATGCAGCCCACCAGCATTTATAACCAATGTTCCCCTTCTGTGAATTCTGTCTCAATGCCAGGCTGTAGCCTGGAAGGTCAGGCCAGGGCAGCATATCTGCACCCAGGGAACCCTCCGGAGAGACCAATCACAGCACAGTAAACATCTGAAGTCCTGTTCCAAGGAACAGCTTGACCTTTGTGGAACATTCTGGATGACAGCACAGAAGCCACATCCCACAGCACTTCTCTCCCTGGGCGATCTCATCCCCTCACCCCCAGGGCATCTACACCATCCCTGTGCCAACAATGCCCAGAGCCTGACCTGCAGCCCAGGGGTGCTCCCCTGACAGCTCCACCTGGAGGGCTCACTGGCATCCCCAGTGAAGGGGTCCAGTGCCTCCTCTCACCTGCCTGTTCTTGTTATCTCAGTAAACGGCACCATTATCCAACCTGTTACTTGAGTCCATAAATTGACAAAACATTCTTGACACCACCTCTCTTTTTTCCCTTATTTGAAATCTATCCTCAAATTCTGTTAATTTTACCTTCAAAATATATCTTAAATGTCCCCACACCTGTAAGCAACAGTTATCTCTACACTAGAAAGAATGAGAGTAAGCAGTTTGAAGGGAAGGAAAGAGAAAATTTATTACATTGCCAGCAAAGGAGAACAAATGATAGAACCCAAGTCTCCAAGGACCTGCCCTAACCGGGGCGTGGCTCGGGAGCAGCCCGCAGGCGTTGGAGGATGCATACCCGCGCAGCGGGGGCTTGCTTCTTTCCCAGCACTCCTTTGCTCTAGTCCAGCTGCAGCGATTACTCCTCAATCCAGAACTCAGGGACTGGAAATCATGTTGATAGCCCTGCCTCCTGCCAAACTTATTTATTTTTATTATTTACATGTGGCCAAGGAAACTTGGCTATTTGAATCAGAGTAAAAGAAAAAGTATGAAGTTGAGAGACTAGTCCAACTTGAGAAAAATGAAAGCTTAATTTCTTTAAGCCTCCATGGGCCAATTTTTCTTTTTTTAAGGGGAGGAAAGAAATGTTTATTACAAGGCAAGAAAAGGAGAGGGCCAGTCTCGGACCCCCGTGTGTCTAAGAGGGCCAAGATTCGCCACACTGGATGAAGTTAAGGTCAAAGAGCCCTTTACTCTTGGCTCCCCGTCCTTTCTCCCTCGGGCGTCCGCCTGCCTGGCCCGCGGAGAACGCGAACGCACTGCACACGTGGACCCCCGGAGGGAAGGGACCGGCGCTGCTGGGGGCGCTGCACACGTGGACCCCCGGAGGGAAGGGACCCGCGCGGCGGGGGTCGCTGCACACGTGGACTCCCGGAGGGAAGAGACCGGCGCTGCTGGGGGCGCTCTGCAGGGCGCGCGCGCGAGCCCCCACCCACCTGCCGCAGCCGGATGGGCCGGAGCGGGGCCGCAGCCAGCCTGGGGGTGGCGGGGGGATCCGGCGGCCTCGCGCCCCTGCCCAGTCAATGACATCCCGGCGGCCGGGCCGGCGGCTCCTGGGCGGACGGGAAGGAGCGGCGAGGCCCGTCCCGCCCCAGGGACTGCCCCGCTCCCGCCAGGGGCTCCCCGGTCCCCGCGTGCCCGGCTCCCGCGGGGTGAGGCCCGGGTGCGCCCGGCAGACGGGTGCCGAGGGACCGACGCGACTCCTTCGGCTCCGCTGCGCTGGCCCCGCAGCAGTGGTGGCGAAGATTTCTTTTACATGGTAACGAATGTACACACGAGTGTTAGAAACCTTTAGTGACGTTGGCTCACTAAAGTCGATGCCAGGCTAGCCAGGTCGCCTCCCGAATCAGGTCGGGAAGGGCCACGGTCCAGAGCACAGGGCAGAGCTCCCCCTGGTGGAGAAGCGACAAAACGAGCAAGATTGAGGGAATGGGAAAACAGCTACAAACCCGGGGAGGTTATTGCCATTGCTTGTGAAATATTATTTCACCTCTTTCCTGAGTAATTGAGCAGATTTGGCTTCTCTTAGTCTTTTATTTTCAGTATTGTCACCGACGCATACTGAGGATTTCCCTTCTCTGTGCTCCTCCGTTTGCCTGTTTCTATTCGGCCCATGTCAGGTTTGTTCTGAGGTTGTCTTGACGCTATGTCCGCTATTTTTCCTCAAATGCTTTGCATCTCATTGCGATGGCTAATTTTATATGTCAACTTGGCGAGGCCATCGTGCCAGATATTTGCTCAACATCAGTCTAGATGTCACTGAGAAAAGATGTTTTAGATGAGATTCACACTGAGGTCAGCGGACTCTGAGTAGAGCAGCTTACCCTCTACCATGTGTGGGCTCATCCAATCAGCTGCAGGCCTCAAGAGAAAACAATGAACTTCCAGGAAGAGGGAATTCTATCAGCAGACGGCTTGAGAATGCAGTGTCAACTCTCCCCTGGGCCTCTAGTCTGCCAGTTTTCCCTGAGTATTTTGGACTTGCTAGCTTTTAAATTGTGAGTCATTTAAAATAAAGCTCTTTCTTGTTCTCCCCGCCTCTCCATACTCAAACACACACACACCCCCTACTGGTTCTGTTTCTCTGACTAACACACTCATTGGGGTCAGAGAAACACCCCTCTTCCTTCCCTCCCACTGATGGAGGGCTGGACTCTCACCTACCAGGAGGAGAGCCTGGTGGAGCTCAGGGGCAGCCAAGGTGGGTGGGAGCTGGGCGTTCTGCCTTTCATTGTCTCCAGGGCTCTCTGCTTGCTGCTACCTAAACCCAAAGACAGTGATGAGATTGCTTTTGCCCTTGGTTCCTTTCTCAGAACATGCTTAACTTGCTATGAAATTGTGGCTGTGATGTTATAACTGTTTTATAATGTACAGTGTCTTCACTTTGCAAAGAGTCTTGGTGGCCTGCATGCAAATCAGTACCTTGTTTGATGACATTTAGCAGGATTCTAAGAAAAGCAACAACAGAAAGTCTGGACAAACAAAAATTGTACCAGGAGCTGATTTGGATTAATTATTTACTGTTGACTATTTTATTAATTTATTGTTTATATTTATGTCCCACTTTCTTCACTCCTCCCTAAAAGGGTTTGAGGGAACTTATAACAATAACTACAGCACTTGTAATACAGTCGATGCAAACAGTAAAAGGAAGGAAAAATCAGAACCACAGAAAAGAGCAGAGAACGTTACTATCTCTTCCGTCTGGAAGGACATTTCCACTTTGAGCAGATGTCATATGTCTCTGAGCTTCCTAACTGTTCACAAGGATCACCGTGCTCCGTGCACAATGCCCACCTGTGGGGAGCTCACAGATAAATGGGATGTGGAGGTGTCCAGAGTTTTCAGAGGTTTCTGACGTGGACCACTGCTCTGTTTCCCTGAAGCAAGTAGAAGAGATTAATTAGAGCAATCCTTGCTGAAGTGGAATCAAATCAAGTATATGAAGAGCCAGACTTTACAACTGATTTTGGTAAAGCTTCAGAAATAATGAGACCAGCAACTAGGACACCTGCCCCCAGTCACAGTCTGCGTGATGCCTGGGACTAGCTCATGAGGGGAAGGGAGCCGGCCTTCATTGCTCGAGGGTAAGAGAATCGGACACTCACAATACCACCTCAGCTAGGCTAGGCTGTCAGTGAGGCTGCTGTGCAGGCCAGGTCAGCTGGGGGCATCACCCTGCACCCCCACGGCCTGTGTATCTCACTCCCAGAGCTCCTGGCCCACATGAGGAGGATGGAATGGCTCCTCTCCCATGCAAGGCTTCCCTGCTGGCCAGTGAGGTCTTGCCTCTTCCCTCTACTGGCATGGGGTGCGGGGGGGGTCTTATGCGGGTTCCTCTGTCTGAGGGCCTGGTTGTAAGCCGCCTGCAGTAGAAACAGCAGTGGATTGCAATCCAAGAGACCTGGGTTTTGGTGCCTTCCTTTGTACAATGGGAGCTCCCCTCATCTGCAAAAGGAGGAGTTGGGGCTGGACCACCCCTAAGGGCCTCTTTATGTCTAACATTCAATGAGTTGAGGATGAGTCCCTTCTGTGAAAACAGGTGGGATTTCATCTATATGGATAAATTGATGAACCATGCCAGTGACTGGCATCCTTTCTCCTGAGGTTGGTGATCCAAAATAAGCCTCTTCTTCGCTGTCCATGTCCTTCCTTGAGAACTGGCCTGGGCTTTTGTGTTTCAGCCACCTGTGGCTGTGAGAGATGCTCACCACACCAGAATGCAATAGGTACAGGCTCTAGAGAGCGTAGACTGTCTGCTCCCACCCCTCCTGCAAGATCAATCTCTCCACAGCTCTTCAGAGTCTCCAGATCTCTGGGACATCTTCATACACGTGTTACATCTCAGTAAAACAAATACACGGCCACGTGTATGGGAGAAATCACTGGGCTGCTCCAAGGCCCCCATGTAACTAACTCAAGCATGTATTTCTCCATCTAGGAATGACCCTAAAGCCAGCCATCCCAGAACCAGCACCTTTGTTCCAAACTCCATCTAAAGCTACTTTCACAATTACAGTCAGGAGTTGCTTAAGTACAGGGATACTTGCACCCTTACATGATTTCATCATTGTGTGAACATCACAGCCACTACTTACACATGTGTGTGGCCTACTGCACACCTAGGCTCTATGGCATGGCCTACCACTCCTACGCCACAAACCAGGACACCATGTTACTGTGCTGAACGCTGTAGGCAACTGTAACACAGTGGTAAGTATGTGTGTGTCTAAATATATATAAACATAGAAAAGGTGCGGTACAGGTATGGTATTATAATCTGGTGGGTCCAATGTCGTGTATGTGATGGGATATTGACTGATAAGCTGTTATATGATGCATGATTATATTGTGAGCAACTAATATCTTAAGTTCTTAGTATATAAATCCAAAAAGGTGAATTTTAAAAAGTTTGTGTCTGTTTTTAGGCTTTATACTGATATAAATATAAATATAAAACAGAAAGTAACTTGGGTTCAAGGGTCAGGAATGAGTGGGCTTCTATATAACCCCAGAACTGACGGCAGTAGACACATTGTGATTTCATTATTAAGGTTAATACTATATTAAGCTCACTTTATTTTATTTGTAGGACATCTTTTGAAAATCCTTCATTGTTTTTAGTAGGTTCATGGAACAAAACTAAAGCACCTCACCCAACATAGAAAGTGAGTATGAAATTAGCAGGAGTAGCTATTCTTTATCAAATAAGACAGACTTTAAATCAACAACAGTAAAAAAAAAAAAAGATAGTCATTATATAAAGGAATCAATTCAAAAATAAGTTTAAAAATCCTAAATAAATGTGCACCTAACATTAGAGCTCTGAGATTCATAAAACAAATACTACTAGACAAGAAAAGAAATAAACAGCAACATGAATTGGGGTACTTCAACACCCCACTGACAGAATTCAACAAATCATCAAGGCAGAAAAATCAGCAAACAATTATGGGACTTACCTAGGATTCTAGAACAAGTGAACCTACCAGATATTTACAGAACATTCTACCCCAAAACTGCAGAATATACATTTTTTTCATCAGCACATGCAGCATTTTCCAAGACAGACCATATGATAGGCCACAAAACAAGACTCAGAAAATTTTTAAAAACTGAAATCATACCACATATCTTCTCAGATCACCATGGAATAAAACTAGAAATCAATGATAAGAGAAACTCTCAAAACTACACAATTATATGAAAATGAAACAATCTGCCACTGAATGATGATTGAGTTAATGAGGAAATCAAGATGGACATGAAAATATTTTTTTAATTGAATGACAGTGGCAACACAAGCTACCACAATCTCTGGGATACAAAAAAAAAAAAAACACAAAGGACTAAGAGGGAAGTTCACAGCAAAAACAGCCTACATAAAAAAGATAGAATGATCACAAATTAACAACCTGATGTCACCCCTCAAAGACTAGAAAAATGAGAACAAACCAAACCTGAATCTAGCAGAAGACAAGAAATAAAAAAGTTCAGAGCAGAACTAAACAAAATTGAAACAAACAAACAGAAAAATACAGAGAATCAATGAAACAAAAAGTTGGCTCTTTGTAAAGATAAATAAAATTGATAGACCACTAGCTAGATTAACCAAGAAAAGAAGAGAGAAGATTCAAATAAGCTCAATCCGAAATGAAAAAGGAGACATTACAAGTGATACCACAGAAATACAAAAGATCACCCAAGACGACTATGAACACCTCAGTGCACATAAACTAGAAATCTAAAAGAAATGGATGAATTTCTGGAAACACACAACAGCCCAAGCTTTTTTTTTTTTTTTTTTTGAGACAGAGTCTCATTGTGTTGCCCGGGCTGGAGTGCCGTGGCGTCAGCCTAGCTCACAGCAACCTCAAACTCCTGGGCTCAAGCAATCCTCCTACCTCAGCCTCCCGAGTAGCTGGGACTACAGGCATGGGCCACCATGCCTGGCTAATTTTTTCTATATATTTTTAGTTGGCCAATTAATTTCTTTCTATTTTTGGTAGAGGCAGGGTCTTGCTCTTCCTCAGGCTGGTCTCGAACTCCTGAACTCAAACGATCCACCCGCCTTGGCCTCCCAGAGTGCTAGGATTACAGGCGTGAGCCACCGTGCCCAGCCCCAAGCTTCAATCAAGAAGAAATAGAAATCCTGAACAGACTAATAATGAGTTGTGATATTGAATCAGTAATAAAAAAATCTCCCAACAACAAAAAAGCCCCAGTACCAGACAGATTCATAGCTGAATTCTACCAGACCTATACAGAAATGGTACCTATCCTACTGAAACTGTTCCATAACATGGAGAAGGAGGGAATCCTCCCTAACTCATTCTACAAAGCCAGTATCAGCCTGACATCAAAGCCAGGAAAAGAAACAACAACAAAACTACAGATCAATATCCCTCATGAACATAGATGTAACAACTCTTAAGAAAATACTAGTAAACTGAATCCAATAGGACATCAAAAAAAAATAAAACTAGTTCACCACGATCCAGTGGGTTTCATTCCAGGGATTCAAGGATGGTTCAACATACACAAATCAATAAATGTGATTCACCACATAAAGAGAATTAAAAAGAAAAACCATATGATCATTTCAGTAGATGCAGAGAAAGCATTTGATAAAATACAGCACCCCTTCATGATAAAAAAAAAAAAAAAAACAACTCTTAACAAACTAGTCATAGAAGGAACATACCTTAAGGTGATAAAAGGCATATATGAAGAACCCACAGCCAAAATCATATTGAATGAAGAAAAGTTGAAAGCATTTGCACTGAGAACTGGAACAAGACAAGAAGGCCCACTTTTACCACTTATATTCAACAGAGTGCTGGAATGCCTAGCCTGAGGAATCAGGTAAGAGTAAGAAAGAAATGGTATGTAAATAGGATAAAGGGATGTCATACTATCCCTCTTTGCTGATGACATGGTCTTATATTTAGAAAATCCTAAAGACTCCTCCAAAGGACTCCTAGATTTGACAAATAAATTCAGTAACATCTTAGGTTACAAAATTAGTGTTCACAAATCAGTAGCATTTCTACATAGTAATAATAGCAAAACTGAGAATCAAATCAAAACTCAATACCATTTATAATAGCTTCAAAAAAATTAAAATACCTAAACATATACTTAACCATAGAGGTGAAAGGTCTCTACATGGAGAACTACAAAACACTGATGAAAGAAATAATTGATGACACAAACGGAAAACATTCCATGTTCATGAATTGCAGGATCAATATAGTTACAATGCCCATATTGCCCAAAGTGATTTATAGATTCATTGCGATTCACATCCAAATACCAACGTCATTTTCACAGAATTAGAAACAACAATCTTACATTTCATATGGAATCAAAAAGACTCTTAATATTCAAAACAATAATACTAAGCAATACTAACAAATCTGGAGGCATCACATTATCTGACTTCAAACTAGACTACAAAGTTATAGTAACCAAAATAGCATGGTGCAAATGCGTGTAGCAGCTGCTGTCTAGGAGCTGCAGAAGCCAGTCAGGGTTTACTGGACAGGCTAGCATCCGGATTGCATAGAGGTCAGAAGATGCTACAGGCTTCCGAAGTTGCACAGCCTGCTGCACTGTAGAAGATGCAATCACATCCAGAGGCCTCTGGTGGCGGGGTCGCGGGGTGGCGGGGGTTTCCCTCTGCAGTCCGGTGAAAGCCAGGCAGCAATCGCTGCAACAACTCCTCTCAAGCTCAGGTCACCACTGCTCTGCTCATGCACACGGTGCAGCAGCGCATTCCCAGAGCGGGCGTGGAAAGGGATGGAGCGGGCAGGCGGGTGGGAGAGGCGCATGCTGATGCACCAGACTCCCCATCCAGCACCCAGCAGGCTAGACCCCTGGTGGGGGGCGCCCAGGTGAGAGCAGGGCTGCAGGGGGTGGGGGGACAGGGGCGGGGCGGGGCGGGCCACGGCGCTGATTGGCTGTCCCCGCCGTGATCCCTGCAGGCCGCGGTGCTGAGAGCGGGACTAGGCGCATGGCCGCTGGGGAGACGCGCTACCTGCACGCGGAGTCCTCTCCCTGCCTGAGCGCGGCAGCCTCGGCCCCCGCGCCCTGGGAGAGTCTCGGATGGCAGGAGGCACCCGCACCAGGAAGGTGTGACCGTTGAGCTGGGCCCGTGCCCTCCGCCGCCGCGGCCCCCCACTCCCGGCGCGGCCCCTTCTGTCGCCGCAGCCACGCGCGAGTCTAAGGACGCGGGGTGTAACGCTCACGGCTCGCGGCCGCGGCGTTCGTTGCAGGACCTTCCCGCATTCCCCCGCACCTGCCTACCGCCGCGCCACGGTTTCCCGCGTCGCCCCGGTGCTTCTCGAGTTACCTCGAGTTCTTACTGTGGAGAGTTGGGATTGTTTTCTTCCTTCTAGGAAAAGACCCCGCAGCCTCCCAGCCGGCTTCCTTCAGCCGCGGGATCCGCAGCCCGGCTCCTCCCTAGGGAGGGAGCCCGGGCTGGAGCGGGGACCCTGTTCCATCCGTGCGCTCAGCCCCTCGGATCTCCGGATATCCGAGGTGGCCTGGGCGCCACTGTCCCTTGGCGGGGCCAGCTTGGAAGTCTTCAGGGCCGGCGGCGTCTGTCCCCGGGCGGCAGCCGGCACTGATGCAGGTGGGCAGCCGGGCTGCGCCCCGGGTCAGCCCCCTCGCCGGGCCTGAGGTGCGGCCGCTCCACGTTAATTTGAGGGGTGGGTGGAGTTCCTGCGCCAGGCGCAGAGGTCCAGGATCGATTCTGGGTCTTGGAGGTGGTGGTCAGGGTTGGCGGTGCGGATTTTGGTTTACTGGAAAGTGGGAAGTAGCCATGTCCTTCCACCCCCCCACTCCCCAGCATAAGACATTCCCATATTTGGCCATTTTTTTCTTTGTGGTAATGATGACTTGTGTAAAGCACTGCCTTTATACATCATTTAATGGAATAGTGACACTGAGCCAGCTAGTTAGTTTTATATGGTTCCTATTGGAGCAACATCCACTTTGCACGCATGGCTGGCCTGGGCTCCTAGACAGTGGGTGAAATCTCTGGCCAGAATAAGGTGAGAGGCCATAGCAGGAAGAATGGCTTTGTTGAGACAGCCTTAACTCCGCTCATGGCTGTTTGTAACTATACTGTTTATTTTACTCATGTAGTGGCTGTTTTTAGAGGTTTTGATTATGTAAGACTGAATTTAGAGAGTAATTATCCGGATAATTCAAGTGGAATAAAACCTCATTTCACCACAAATTTTAGGTCATTGGAAACAGAGTACCTGAATTATATTTACATACCACCTAGAATAAAAAAAAAATCCAAACTATTAAGTTATAGCAAAAAAAAATCTGTTTGGAAGGAGGGATTCTCAAATGTGTGAACATTCAAATTTAAAACAAAATGTAAAGGTTCATTAAATTTTCATGTGATTTAAAATTTTTAGTGTCTGTGTCTTTGCTTTAACTGTTTTTTTTCCTCCCCTTTACTTGTCTTTCCTTGAAGGCCAGTTTGGGACTTCTCCTGCCTATGACATAGAGTAGTGCCCTCTCTGATGACACTTTGGGGTATAAATAACAGATTCCATCTCCAGCATTGAGCATAGGGCTGGACACGTAATTAGCAATAATAATGGTTATGATGGTGCTCTTCCCAAATACGCCAATCAACATTTAACCTCTTTACTTTCTGACAGAACACAAACAAACAAACAAAAATCTGTGTATACTACTTTTTTACACTTACGATCCTATTTTTCAAACTTTTCTATTTTAGATGTTACACTTTATCTGCCTACTGAAATTGTAGGCTCCTTGATAGGCAAATATGGGTGATACAAAACTTGTTGAATTGGATTGAAAATCAACTTTTACTACTTTACAAACCACGTGGTCTTCATTTATTTATTTTGTCTCAACAGAAAATGAAAGCATTAGTGGAAAGAAGGAGGAGTATTTCATCTCTTCTCCCAGATAAAGCCCCGCAAGAACAGCCTAGTACCAGCACGTAAGTGCAAAGTTTTGTACTACACATCTGATATGTGTTTAGAACTTTATATTAGATGAAGAGTTCTCAGATCACATTTTTCATGTGTGGGTGGTTTTTGTTTGTTTTCCTTTAGCACCAGCATTCTCTGTTTCATCAGAGAAAACATGACTGCTGCCCTGAGGTTATTTTATAAGACCTCTTCTTTGTGGGACTCATACTGCCTTTTAGAGCTGGTGTGTAAGCTTGGTTGGTTTAAAACTGATTCAATATTGAATCTCACATAGTACACAAATATGCAGGTTCCATATTTTATCAAAGTATATTTGTAGAAATAATTAAAAATCATAATACTGAAAAATGAATGTTGTACACAAAATATTGCTTATTTTTTATCATAAGGTGATGCCTGTGCATGAATAAGGTCATTTTTCTCACCAGCTTTAGATATAAAAGAAGATAACCAGATTGAGATTATAAAAAATGGAATGTTGATTTCTTTTAGATATTATTGGTTAAATTAGTGAAATTTGAAGTGGGAAAACAGGCCAAATATGTAATAAAATGGCCATGTTCCCTATTGTGGCTAATTACTATTTCAGTGGACATTGTAAGGGTCTTTCCTAGTGTGTAGAAATAGAATGGATATTCAATTGTTAATTTATTCATTTTTCAATGGCATTTTTAACTTATACCATTTTTTGTGTTCAAATGAATCCTGTGATGACTTTCTTCTAAGCTGTGAATCCTTTTATGTAAAGTGAAGTCTTCATCTTTATTTAAAGTGAGGGTATGCCTACAGCTGTGATATTTTTGTGAATGATGTGCTAATTTAACATAAAATATATATGAAGGTATGGAAGGTTTTTAGTGCCACAATAGATTCTATATTCAAATTCCATTTAATGAAACTTATCAAAATAGTTAGGTGACTTTCTTCCCAGTACTCAGCAAATTCTCTCTGATCAGTACTCTTTCTGACCTATCCCCAAAAGACATATGCTTTAGTCATTGGGTTGATTAGGAAATGTAAACTCATTTTAATAGGTGCCTAATGAAAATTTAATTAGGAAGATAATTTCTTAGAAGTTTTCATAGAGAGGTTACAGAAATTAAATACTATATGAAAAAAATCAATGAATTAAACTTCATGAAATTTTAAAGCTTTTGTCAAAAACACAGTGAGGAAAATGTACCAGACAAACAAGAGACTGGGAGCAAATATTTCCCCAAACACATAGCTGACAGAGCACTGTATACCAGCACAGCATGCCCAGGATTCATAAAAAATTCCTATAACACAGTAGATAACGTGCATAATAACATATAACTCAATTTTGTAAAGCTAATGAGCAAAAGATTTGAAGACATTTTATCAATGAAAATGCACAAATGGTCAGTAATAACATGACAGAAATTAGTCATCAGAGAACTACAAGTTAAAATCTTAATGAGAGGCCACTATATATCCTCTAGACTGGCTAGAATTCAAAAGACTGACAGAAGCAAATGTTTTTAAGGTTGTGGAACAACTGGGACTCTTCTACTGGGTTGCAGGAAATGTAGAATGGTACAACCACTTTGGAAAACTAACTAGATTTTTTTTTCTAAAATTAAACATACATATACTCTATGACCCAGGAATTCCACTCTGCGATATCTATCCAAGAGAAATGAAAATATAGGTCACAAAAAGACTAGTACAGTGTACAATAACAGTTAAAACTGGAAACATCCCAGGTGTCCATCAGTAAGAGAATAAATAAACTCTGATGTATTTATACATTGAATACTAATCAGTAATATAAAGGAATGGATTATTGATAAATGAATTCCAAAAACATGCTGAGTAAAAGCTGTCTTACACAAAAGAATACACACTGTATTTCCAGTTATATAAAATTTTGGAACAGACACAACCTTCACCTATCCCTCAGTCATAAAGATACTTTCCTTTGTGTTCTATTAAAATACTGATGATTTTTGTTTTTACATTTAAGTCTATGATCTAAAATTATTTTTGGTTTATTGTATAAGGTAGAGGCTGAGGTTCATTTTGTTTTTCAAGATTGGAAAACCTTCAGTGGGAAAGAAGTCAGAATAGTGGTTTCCTCCAGGGTGTTGGAGGTGGGACTGACTGGTATAAGGAATGTGAGGTATTTGGGCACTGATCAAGCAAAAAAGAGATTATGGCACAAGGTTGTATGAGAAAAGAAGTCCCTCACCATATGAGACTGTCCAGAGGCTTATGACATAGAGGCCACCACCTAAAAGGGGAAGAGGGCAAGAGAGTTCTGGAAGAGAGGACAATAAGAGACAGTGTCTCTGGAGATTACATGTGGAGGTCATGTTGATCAGTAGTGAGTAATGTCTGGGTCAGAGAGAGGTAAGGGGGAGTAGCAGCTTGGGGCCTCATAACCACATGTTCTCTCTTATCAGTGGGCAGCAGATGCTGGATCTAGTTTTATGGAGTATGCAAAGCAGGCAGGCTGTTAGTGGCTAAAAATCTTCTTGTGTGGGCTATTTTTCAAATGACTGGGTGTGTAAAAATTTGAATTTGGCACCAGTGAGGTTTTGAACTAACAGCCCTTAGCCTTGAATCAAGAAAGAACCCAGGGATAAATGGGTTATCCCTGGTTAATTTAGATAATAACCAGAAGGGGGAATTTTTTTGAGTGATGATGATTTCCTATATCTTGATAAGGGCTTAGATTACACAGGTGAATACATTTGTCAAAAGTCAGTGACTATGATGAATACAGATGCAAAAATCATCAACAAAATTTTAGCAAATAGAATTCAGCAGCACATTAAAAAAATAATTCATCACGACCAGGTGGGCTTTATTCCAGGGATGAAAGGCTGGTTCAACATTCGCAAATCTATAAATGCAATTCGTCTCATAAATAAAAGCAAGAACAAAGACCATATGATTCTCTCAATAGATGCAGAAAAAGCATTTGACAAAGTCCAACACACCTTTATGATAAAGATGCTTAACAAAATAGGCATAGGCGGCTCCTACCTTAAACTGATCAAAGCCATCTATGACAAACCTACGGCCAACATCATACTAAATGGGGAAAAATTGAAACCATTCCCACTTCGAACTGGAATTAGACAAGGATGCCCACTTTCCCCTCTTCTGTTCAACACAGTGCTAGATAGAAGTCCTAGCAACAGCAATTAGGCAAGAGGGTGGTATTAAGGGTATCCAAGTGGGTGCAGATGAGATCGAGCTCACACTCTTTGCTAATGATATGATTTTGTATCTGGAAAACCCCATGGATTCTTCAAAGAGACTCCTAGATTTGATAAATGAATTTGGTAAGGTCTCAGGCTATAAAATAAATGTGCACAAATCAGAGGCATTCATATACACCAAAAACAGTCAAGCTTAAACTCAAATCAAAAAGGCAATACCCTTTACTATAGCCCCCCAAAAATTAAATATCTAGGAATAAATTTAACAAAAAATACGAAAGACTTATACAAGGAAAATTACGAAACACTAAAAAAAGAAACTGTAGAAGATATGAAAAGATGGAAAAATCTACCTTGTTCATGGATTGGTAGAATCAATATTGTTAAAATGTCAATTTTACCTAAAGTGATCTACAGAATAAATGCAGTCCCCATCAAAGTACCATCATCATTCTTTACAGACCTAGAAAAAATAATTCTTCACTTTGTATGGAACCAGAAAAGACCCCATATAGCTAAAGCAATCTTAATCAAAAGAACAAACTGGGAGGCATCAGTCTTCCTGACTTCAAGTTGTATTACAAAGCAATAATAATCAAATCAGCTTTTTATTGGCACAAGAACAGAACCATTGATCTTTGGAACAGGACTGAGAGTCCAGAGATGAAACCATCTGCATATGGTAACCTAATCTTTGATAAACCAGACAAAAATATACATTGGGGAAAAGAATCTCTTTCCAATAAATGGTGCTGGGAAAACTGGATAGCTACATGCAGAAAAATGAAACTGGATCCCTACCT
>CAUYRT010052841.1:0-20276 GCA_963574885.1 Lepilemur ruficaudatus
ATTTTTTTTAGACGCAATAGTATGATGATTAAGGCCACAATTCTGTAGCCAGACTGTTTGGTTTCAAGCCTTAGTTCCAACACTAACTAGCTGTGTGGCCTTGGGCAAATCACTTACCCTTTCTCAGCTTCCTTATCTATCGTATTAGGATGATGAAATCATAGTGCCTACCCCATAGGTCTGCCATGGGGATTGAATGAGTAAATGCACATCACTCTGCCGGGTGCAGTGGCTCATGCTTGTAATCCTAGCACTCTGGGAGGCTGAGGCGGGTGGATCGCTCAAGGTCAGGAGTTCGAAACCAGCCTGAGCAAGAGCGAGACCCCGTCTCTACTACAAATAGAAAGAAATGAATTGGCCAACTAAAAATATATACAAAAAATTAGCTGGGCATGGTGGCACATGCCTGTAGTCCCAGCTACTTGGGAGGCTGAAGCAGAAGGATCATTTGATCCCAGGAGTTTGAGGTTGCTGTGAGCTAGGCTGATGCCACGGCCTTGGACAACAGGGTTTGGCGGACTGGCACTATGGAAGTGTTGGCCATTGTTACTGATAGTCACCTATAGACTTGAATTTTATTTGTAGTATTAATTCGGAGAGAACTTGTTTTTTAAGAAAGAAAACCAGTGCTTCACTATCTACTTTTTTCAGCCTTCAAAGAGCCACTGTGCTTTTTAATCTTCCCTTGTGAGGATTATACACAGTCATTATGGTAAAGGTATGAACTCTGCAAGCCTTCCACGGACTTTTGCCGGGAGCTGGAGGTCGGCATTGCAGAAATTTCCTACAATTCGCTCAGACCAGTTTATACATGTTGTCTTTAAACAGTGTGATGCAAGCGGATTATTTGAACGAGCTGTAAAGTTTTAATTGGTGCAGCTGATAAACCTCTCCCCACTCATACCCCCGACAAGCTCTCCGGTATTTCACATAGTAAAATTAACTCCTGACTGATCTTTTCACTTTTGCTCTTGCCCCTTGCAAACCTTTCTCCACAGGGCAGCAGGAGAGATCTTTTCAAATGCATATCAGATATGACACTGCTGCCTAAAACCTTGAGTTTCCTCCCACTGCATTAAGAATCCAATCCTGACTCTCCCGTGTGAAGTACAAGGCCCACCTCACACTATGTGTCATGTCAAGCACACAGGCCCCTTTGCATCTCTAACACATGCCAAGCTCCTTCTAAGACCAGGATGTTACTTTTGTGGGTCCCTCTATCTGGAATATTCTTACCTGGCTATTCATGACGCTGGCATTTTCTCATCCTTGCAGGCTCAATGTAAGATATCACTTCCTCAGAGAGACCTTCCCTAACCACCCTAGCTAAAATGAGCATATCCCCCCATTATTCTCTGTTTATTTCCTTGTTAGAGTACTTCCCAATCTGTAATTATTTTATTTCTTTATACATTTGCTTGTTTCTTGCTGGCCTTTCTCGCTAGACCGCGTACCTCCTGAGGGCAGGAACCAGGACTGTCTGGCTTCTCACTGTATCCTGAGTGCCTGGCACAGAGAATCTGATTAAACATGACACAGACACTGAAGGTTGATTTAGCTGCCTCTGAAGTATCTAGAACCAAACACTCCATTTGATTGTGGCTTCCACTCTCAGTATCATTTGCAAATTTATCTGATTTCTCTATTTCCCCACCCCACCCTACCCCTACCCCCAGAAAATAAAACCAGTCTCTGATTGGGTTGTCAGGAAACAACTGTGCTATTTATTTTATACTTCTTTCAGCCTCCTGAACTGGAGAGGCAAAAATTCCCTTTGGGCCCAGAGTTTTCTATCATGTGTCTATCTATACCTGAAGTATGATATCCACATGAACACCTTAAGATCTTTTGCGAGAGAGATCTGGGAAACTGTGAGGGTTAAATAAGGCAGCGGTTCTCCAGTGAGGTCCCCAGACCCACGAGCAGCATCAGCAGCACCTGGGAGCTTGTGAGAAATGCATATTTTTAGGTGCCACCCTAGACTTACTGAAGCAGAAACTCTAGGGCTGGGGCCCAGCCATCAGTGTTTTAAGAGGCTCTCTGGGTGATATCGATGCTAGCTAAGGTTTGAGAACCACTGAAATAAAGTAATGGTTGTCAGAGAAGACTGGAAAAGTTGCTAAGTTCTATGAATGTTTCTGCAGTTCCAACAGTTTGGAAATATGTGTTAATATCTGTGTACCAGGAGTTGCCCAGGGTGCCTGGCACTCAAAGTTACTCCAGACAGGGTTTCGTTCTCAAGGAATTCACTGACTAGTGATGAGAGACTAGCAAGTCAAGTCTATTGCAATGTACTGGTGTACAGGATAGGATAGAAGAAAACAAAAATAGCTCAGGAAGCACAGGGGAGACTCTGTATTAATTAAGAATCTTTGAGAGTAGCCTAGGGTAAGGGAGAAAAGGGCAGACTTCAGAGACAACATGCTCGAGTTTAAGCCAACCTCCACTTTGTACCAACTGTGTGACCCATGACAAGTTGCTTAACCTCTCTGTGCTTCAGTTTCCTAGCTTGAAAATAATACCAATAGCACCCTGGTTCAGAGGGTGGTTGTGCTGATTAAATGAGTTAATAAATGAAAAGTATTATCTTAGAACAGTGGGTTATCGTAAGTACTCAATAAGTGTTCATTGCTGTTATCATTATCATCTGGTCACAAGCAAAGGCTATCAGCTGTACCTAATTCACTGGGGTGGGGGAATGAGGGGAGGTTAATCAGGGAAGGTTTCCACTGTAGCTGAGAACAGACCTAAGTTTAGATCTTTGCTACTCAAAGTGTGGCTCCTGGACAGCAGCAGCATCACCTGGGGCTTGTTAGATATGCAGAATCTCAGACCCCACCCCAGAGCTATTGAATCAGAACCTGTGGTTTTTACAAGAACCCCAGGGAATTCCATTATGCAGATTTTTTTTTTTTAAATTGAGAAGCTCTGGGGTAGAATGGTGGTTCTGAGCTCTGTCTACACATACCTGAAGAGGAAATCTACAAGCAGAAGCACTGCGTCATCAGGCAGCATCCCCTGCAGGTCTGTGTTGTGGGACCCTGGCTTTGACACAGGACGTGTTGGGGAGTGACGTGTGCAGACAAGACCATGTGGGAGGGGTGAACCCCATCCACCGGCAGGTTTGAAGCAGGGAAGCCTGGGCCGCAGGGCTGCAGTCACCTTTTACTGGGAAAGCTCAGCATGGTAGCCATGTGGAGGCTAGAGAGAGGAGAGGCGGGGGCCAGGGAGAAGGGTCCTAAAACCCCCAGAGGAGCTGAGATGCAGAGGCAGTGAAGGTAGGAGGAGGAAATGAGTTTGAGGATCATTGGAAAGTGGCTCAGGCTAGCAGGACTAAACATAGGAAACAAAGAAGGCAGAGTTCAGAGCAGTGCTTGGGGTTTTGAACTCCTATGACTGAGTTTTTTTTTTTAAAAAAACTACTCTTTGTAAGTTATTTTTCACAAACCCTTCAAGGGTTTCTCTTTGGGTCGGTTTCTCAAAGACTTCCCGATGGAGAACCTTCTATTCTTATCCACTTAGGTATCGTTTCCTGCCACACAAGGCTTTGGGAACAAAATGTCCTCTCAGATCCCAGGAGAAGATGATGGTGTTCTTTCATCTTTGTCTAATGTCTCCACCAGTCTGTTCAATTATAGAAAAACTTCAGTTCCCCAAATCCCTTACAGAATGAGTCATTCTGTGCAAGCAAAGTTTTCAGCTGAGGGCTAATTCTTTATGGGCAGAAAATTTTAATTTCAATTATTATGCTATTTTTGAGGATATATTTTAATGCATTAATTTAGCACTTTTTTATTTTTAGCAATAGGACCCCTTTTTCAAATAGAAGTGTATGTGGAATCCCAATATATTATATTAAACAGAATAAAGAGAGTTACCTCCGTTAGCAGAGAGAGAGAGACAGACCATAATAGGTCCCTAAGACTACTCTGCAGATACCTTGGACCTGATGGACAGTTAAAACCATTCTTTTAAAATTTAACTTACTATCTACATCACTGACTTCTTAAATAGAAGACTCAAATGTAATTTTTTTTATGACTGGGGCTTGTTAGCAATATGTTTATTGTGATATGATTGAGGTGGTACAAATAACTTCCATTGCAAGTGACAGAAATCTAACTCTAATGTAAGACAGGTTATGACTTTCTTGGCATGTGTAACTAGGAAATCCCCGAGTGATGGTTGTGTATCAGGCGTGGTTGTATATCAGGTTGTGGTTGTGTATCAGGCGTGGTTGTATCCAGGTGCTAAAATGACTTCATCAGGGTCATTCTCTCTCTTCCTCTATTGATTCTACCTATCTCTGTCTCTAAATGTGTCAACATTTCTCCATATTCACTCCTGCAAGCTCTAGCTTTACACCTAACAAGATAATTTTGGCAGTTCCAAGGTAAAATCCTTACAGGACTTGGTCCAAAGGAAATAGAGACCCTCTTCCTCAGTATCCATATATCAGTTCTTACAGGAGGACTCTTAATTGCCCTGCCTGGGTCACACGCTGACTCCTAAAGCCAGGGGACAGATAAGTCATGGTGATTGACAGTTCCTCCAGAATCCCAAAGGATGGGACAATTCTCCAACTACTAACCAAGAAGGATTCTGTACAGAATGAAGGAATAGATGTCTATTTACAGTACCACAGACTCCTTTAAAAAAATAAATCACTGGATTCTACTGTATGCTAAGGACTGCGGCAGAAACCAAAGACCAAAACACAGAAAAATGCCCAGGATTGAGCATGCAGGTGCAAGGGTGTATGTGTAAGCCGCTGATTAATACAATGTGATGAGTCGTGACTACAGGAACGCACGAAGTGTTCAGAGAGAAGTGCTCAGTGACTGTGCACCAGAGGAAATCAGGAAAGACTTTACACAGGAGGTAACGTTGGACGGTATGTGCATGGCAGAGAAGGAGAAAAGAGCTTCTTAGGTGGAAAGAACAGAAAATGGAAAAGCGTGGAGTTATGAAAGAGGGTGGTCAGAGGTGAAAAGCTGGGGTCACAGACCTGGCGGCAGAAGTGAATCTCTTTCCTCAGATTAGTATGCACACCCTCCTTCTGCATTACAGTCCCCTCACCACCCCCTTTCCAGAAGTGGTGTTAACCCCTTAAAGCCTGGAGGGATGGTACAGACGTGCATGGATGTTGTCCAGCCTCTCGTCTGCAGCCTGCAGACCCGCCCAGCTCCACCCAGGACTCTGATCAGGCTCTGATGGGCAGGGCAGCACCTCCACCCCATGCTAATTACCACTCACCCCTCCTACCTCCACCATGGGCTCCATCCCATTCATCCTGCTCTCCAGCTCTTCTTTCTTGTGTTCCACTTTTCCTATTGTTCCTTTTCAGCCTCCTTATGAGAAGAAAGACAACCACTTTGAAAGACCACAGCCAATCAGAACATTCCTCCACTCCGGTGATGATTTTTTTTTTTTTCTAACCGGGATTGTTCTGTGATAACCTGGGAGTTTGTAAAATATTTCCTATGCACAGGCCCCACCCACAGAGACTGTAACTCACTAGGTCAGGGGTGGAGCCTGAACTTCAGTCATTTATGACGTTCCCCAGGTGACTCCGATATGAGCCAGTTTGAGAAGCGATGCTTCACTCTGTGTGCAGAGTTCTTCGTGCTTACTGGGGCTTTGGAGCCTTCTCAGGGAGGCCTGTCCCCGGCTCCCCTGCCTAAAGGTCCTGAGCTGCTTGCAAGCCTGCGGCAGCAGAAGCCTAATCCTTTGATGACCACCAAGACTTCACTGTAGTAGGGTTTAATGACATATTCCCAGGCTTGTTACACTGTTGTCTTGCTCATAAAAATTATGTTTTAGCCTTCTGGGTATCTAATTTTGCAAATCAGTGTCAGGTACAGAAAGGATCCTGTCACTTGAGTAGCACATTCAGTAATTTTAAAGGTCAAAGACCCATGTGGAAATTAGCTTTCAGCTATCGAAACACATTGACTTAAACACACACAACAGAAAATGTGGTCTTGTGGCACATAGGCTACTATTGCATATATAAATTAGCCCATTATATATACTGATAATCAGTATCTCAAGGAACTCACTGATGATCACGGCAGCATGGTACGAAAACACTGAAAGTGCAGAAACTGGTTCTGTTTTAAGGACATTGCACTAATAGCCTTGAATTATAGAGTATCTACATTGTAACAGATGTCATGCTGTAAGTTAGTTTACCTCAAATCCTCACAATAACCCTGAAACGTAGGAAACTCAAGCTCATGAAAGGAAGGGAAGTCACCCCAGATAATACAGTTGACAGTGCTAGAGCCAGGATTCCATGCCAGATGTTTTGAGCGCAGACATTCCCAACTGCAGACCACACACTCCTTACCGTCAGTGACAGTTGTGTGCAGCAAGCTTGCTGCATATGAACGGGCACCTAGGGACAGGGCTACCTGCAGCGCAGTGTAGGGGAATCTGTCCCCAGAACCCTTGCCCACACTGAGTATTATCTTCTTTTAAAGAATATTGCTGATTTGACAAATGAAATACGATGGCTCATGTTAACTTGTATTTTTTTTTTCAAATGTTGGTTCAAATTAGTTTCCTTTTTGTGCACTGTCTGACTCAAGTGCATGGTATTGGGAAAAAGGCAAAGATGGGTTTGTTTCGTTGAACCATTAAGCTGAGGAAGGGGAAAAGAATAAGATTTTGAACGCTGATTTTATATTTATATATGAATCAGTCATCAAGGTAGAGAAGTACAGATTCCTAGTCACCCTCAGAAAAAGATTACAAAGCATATATATTTTTTTCAGTTGGTCCAAAATTGTGTCTCCTAACTGCCTGGTGTCTGGGAATAAAACTGAAGTCACCAGCAAAATGTCTGCTTTGATATATCGGGAACAAAAAGACCAAAACTAATGACTTCCACAACGGAAGGTGCCCTGGGAAATATAATATAGAATAGTGGACTTGGGGGCTTGTGTACTATGATTCTGTGTATCCATCTGATGGGGAGTATAAATAGGTTTCTTTACACAAAGGGACCCAGGGAGTAGTGAATCGGGGAGTAATTGACTTGTCTCGGTATGTTTGTGAATGTGCATTTTTATCTGATGGCAAATACGCTGTTGGCCTTTGAGTCAGTCACCCACCATAAAATTTCCTCAGCCTCCTATGCACCAAGATAGTGTGCCCATCCCCCCCCCCCAGAAAACATTTCAAATTAGCATTAATCATCCGATGTCGTGGTTGGGGCCCTATGGTGAAAGCCACCCACTGCAGCTGAATGCCATTCAGCAGGCAAGAAGTGATTTGCAATATAATTTAAATGAAGAGTTGGTTTCTTTTCCCATTTAGAACACACCAGTATGGAAAACTGATTGTCAGACATTCTGGTGATGTGCATCAACTTGGCTATTCACTCAGAAAATGAAGTTTCCTGAGACACCCGCACATTTAATTTATTTTTTCCCCTATGAAGTTAACTTCGGCTTGTTAAATACAATGACTATTCAAACCACAGAAAAAGCAACACCATTAATTTTAATGCTTATAATGTAATGGAAGGAGACTATATTCATTTGGGATTTTTCTCCTTTTAATAGAATGTTTACTTGCCCCTCTCCTTATGAGTTAATTATTATTTTCCCTCCATAATGCTCTGCTTATATCTGAACAGGCAAACAGTGTGTCTGTTAATGTCTTGAGTTTATGAATTGCTGGTGAATAGCTGGCGAATCTATCATTTCGCAATGTCTATCACTAAAGCATCAATAGCTTGGCAGTGCAGAGAGTGACTGTTCTGCTGATACGAATGCAACTAGTTCCTTCCAGAACCCTCCCATTTATGCTGATAAAACAGTTTTAGAACAGTGTCTTTTCTATGATTTGACTGGCAGATTTAAGGACTTTTCGGTGAATTATATAGTAGTAAGCTAAGAATTGGTGACTTCTGTCATCATTTGGGTATTTATGTTTAATTCATCTATTTATTCAGTAGTGTGCTAAGCTCATGTGAGCACCCAGCTTATGTCAGTTGTGTGCTAAGTATTAGGGGTTAATGATTAAGACATAGCCCCCATATTCATGGAGCCCACAGTTCTGAGCAGGAATTGCAAGAAGGAATTATAACACTGACACAGTGGAATGAGTGGTGCAGGAGAAGTAGGTATAAATGGTCACACGGAGGCCGGGCACGGTGGCTCACACCTGTAATCCTAGCACTCTGGGAGGCCAAGGCAGGAGGATTGCTCAAGGTCAGGAGTTCGAAACCAGCCTGAGCAAAAGCGAGACCCCGTCTCTACTATAAATAGAAAGAAATGAATTGGCCAACTAAAAATATATAGAAAAAATTAGCCAGGCATGGTGGTGCATGCCTGTAGTCCCAGCTACTCGGGAGGCTGAAGCAGAAGGATCGCTTGAGCCCAGGAGTTTGAGGTTGCTGTGAGCTAGACTGACACCATGGCACTCTAGCCAGGGCAAGAGAGTGAGACTCTATGTCAAAAAAAATTTAAAAAAAGGTAACAGGGCATGCAATGGAGAAAACTTGACCTGCAAAGGGGACCATCAAGGAAGGCTTTGCAGAACAGGAGATGCTAGAGCTGGATCTTGGAGACCCACACCTTTGGTTCTTCCAGTTGACAGTGGAAGGATGGGTGAGAATGGGCGAAGGCAGAACAGGCAGAGGAATAACATATACAAAGTTGTAATGAATGCCTTTTGTCGAACACCTTCTGTATGTTTATATTATAAATAATAATATAAGCTGACATTTTCTAAACTCACCATTTGCCAAGCACTGTTTCAAATTCTTATAACTGGAAACTCAAGCTTTACAATGACACTATGAAGTAGGTATTATGAGCATCTCCTTTTACAAATTAAAACTGATGCCTGGAGAGTTTTGGTAACTTGCGAAATATCACACAGCTGGTAGGATCATGGCCGAGACTGGAACGCATGTTCTTCGAATCCAAAGCCCACTAGTTTAAATATTACTTGCGTGGCCTCTTCACCCTCTAGAGTCCTCAGTCGAGCTGGGCAAATAAGACATGAAAATTGTGACTGCTGTTCATGACTGTGTCTAAGAGGGGAAGACAACAGAACCTGTGACTTGTGGAGAGGATTAAATGAGGTAAGTATACAAAGTGCTTAGAACAGTACCTGGTACATAGTAAAGAATTTTTAAATTGCTGGTAGTATGAGGATTAATGTGTTAAGAGTAGCAGAGTCCAATACTACTTAGGAATTTAGAGGTGGGGGCATTGGCCAAGGAACACTCTGTGGTGGTGTTGACATTTGATGTAGGCCTGGATGGCTCAACGGTAGAATTTCTAGCGATCGGACTTGGGGATAAAGGGATTATTTCAGCAAGAAGGAATAGAATGCAGAAATGCAAGCAGACTGGGAAATCCCATTATGTTTAAGAAAAGTAAATAGACTAATTTGCAGGAGGCCTTTAAAGAGTAGCAGGGAGAGAAAGGTCAAACAGTACAACAGTACAAGAAATTGAGTACAACTAATGATATTTGTGGAGTGATGGGCACTGTTTGTATTTTGCATTATTTAATCATCACAAAGTTTTCCTGGGGTTATAGACTTCTTTCTTTTGAAGAAAATGAGGTTCAGAGAAGTTATCTAGCTTTCCTAAGGTCACCTAATTAAAGAGTAGTGGAACTTGGGATTGAACTCAGGTCTATGTTACTTAAAATGCTGTGCTCTTTTGGCCACATCATACTTTCATTTTTGTAGCTCTGATCTTTCTAATGCATCATCAATATTTATATAATAATTTTTCTAGTGAAAGGGGTAGAAAACAGTAAGAAAAATGTGTTAATGTGTTCTTCCTAGGGTTCTGCTTATCAATCATGGTAGCCCAACATTTCCCCAGTTAATAGCCTGTGTCTACTTTCATTAAGATGGAAAGGGCTAGTCTCTCTGTTTAATTTCCTATACACACACACCTCCCTCGGGCTTCCTATTTGTGTGTACCTGTTATAACACACACCATCAATAATATACCATCCCTTGGAATGACAGCTAGTGGTTAAGAGTTTGGGCTTTGAAGAAGGACTGACAGGTGCCAAAGCTAGAATCCTGGCTCTATTCTTCATAGTTACGGTCACAAACAAGTTTCCTAAATTTTCTGTGTTTTTCTTTCCTTATCTGTTTAATGACATTAATAATAGTACCTGCATCAGTGAGTTGCTGTTAGGAATAGGTGGATTGATACATGCAAAGACTAAAATCTGTGCTTAAAATGCTCTGATCATGCATTAAATATTAGCATCATTATGGCTTATATCTCACATCTCTCCATGATCTGTGATCAGCTCTGTTGATGAGTGTCTCAGTCCATTTGTGTTGCTACAAAGGAATAACTGAGGCTGGGCAATTTATAAAGAAAAGAGGTTTATTTGCCTCACTGTTCTGCAACATGGTGCCAGTATCTGCTTCTGAGAGGGGCTGCCAGCTACTTCCACTGGTGACGGAAGGGGAAAGGGAGCCCACAAGTGCAGAGATCACATCATGAATGAGAAAGCAAGAGAAAGAAGAGAGGGATGGGTCACATTCTTTTTAACAACCAGCTGTTGTGGAACTAACAGAGCAAGAACGTGCTCATTACTGCAAGGATGGCACCAAGTCAGCCATGAGCGATCTGCCTCCATGACCCTAGCAGTTCCCATTAGGCCCCACCTCCAATATTGGGGATCAAATCTTGACATAAGTTTTGGGGGACAAACATCCAAACTATAGCAGCGAAGGTATAGAAAAGTTATCCTTTCATACATTACTGAGAGCATTATAAAATTTTATGTCCTTTGTGTATGGTAATTTAACAATATCAAAATTTAAACTATACATTTTCTTTACCTAATAATTTCACCTCAGTGCAGTTATCCTACAATTAGAATCATGTAAGTGGAAAAAATGTATAATTCTTACCTTTTGACTTTTAGTCTATGTATGTATAACAGTCCAAAATTTAAAAATAAAGATTAATGAATGCTTTGTACTTTCTTTGCTTCCCATAGTCTAGTACACGCTGGGCACAGAGACTGTGACAAATTCCCTTTTGCTTAGGCCAGCACAACTCCCTTGGATCTCTGGGGGCCGTGCCCAGCTACCTGCACCCTACACACGTTAGAATGATATGCTTCAGCCTGAACCACTAGCTTCACTGCAAACCCCGTTGTGACGAGCGGCTTTGTATTTTATCTTCCTGTCTCCTTTGGTGTGCTTTCAAAATTGACATCCTTTTTTCATTGCAGCTATATCCTTGGCTTCTCTCGATGACGATTCCTGACTCGTGGCCCTGGCAATCTTGGAAAAACATCATCCGATTTCTTCAATCCAGACCCCAGGGCCCCCCTTTCTCCAGCATCACCCCCAGCCAGCCTGGACACATTGACTGACTCATCTTCTAGGACATTCGTGAGTAAAATGTTTGACTCTTTGAATGAAAATAGCTCAAATCATCCTCTCCTACCACCTTGTCTTCCACTTTTGAGCATGATGTTTTCCTTGAAAACTGCTCCAATTCTCTTCATTTCTGGAACTAACTGCCTATCCCATAGTTAATGCTCAAAGGTTCATTATTTGTTTAATCACTGACTTATTCAATGAGGTAGTAGCCAGCAGAGTCTGAGGACTGAAAGGCACATGCCTTTGTTTTCCTCTTGTGTGGTTCCATTCAGGGTTACTTGTCTCTGACTTAGATTGGAGACTAAATGGATTAGAATAAAACCAATTTAAGGGAAAAAAGCAATGTTCACAGAAACAGAAATAGAGAGCCCTGCTATCTTGGCTGCCTAAGATCTGCAGGCCTCACCAAGGAATTTAAAAAGTAATGTTTCTTATCATAAGTGACAGAAATATGCTGCTTTCTGCATCAATAGATATGAAGATTAAAGGGTCTTACCGTATTAAACAATTTTGCACAGCACCAGGCACTCTGGGCTGTGCTCTCTGCCTTATTAGCCTTCATCCTGTGGCTATTTCAGGCCCAATTTAAGAATACAATGCAGTCTGGCTTTGCAAATTGACATCCTTTAATTTAAACTGTCTTGCGGGAGAATTAAGAAATTATGGAACAATTATTCGCCCTCACTTGAAAGCTGGATGACATCCTGAGATTCTTGTACATTAGCCATTTGAATTGATTAAGTCACATAATTGAATTACACCTTTGCCCCCATAATATCTTCTGGCAAATATGTCGGTGTTTCATGTTGGGAAATGCTTCCATAAAAATATATTCGGGGTTGGCATTAGTGATTGACCTGGGTGTCAAAGAAAACCTCAGAGCAGAGTGGGCTGGCACTTTGAGATTGTGTGTGGGAGGTTGATCGGCAGAGCAAGTGTACTGTTTGGAGTTGCAGTGGAAGTCCACAGATCAAAACTGTATGCATCCTTCCCTAGTCTCTCTTTGCCTTGTCCTTGAACATTCAGCTTCAGCATCTGGCATTCCTTCTCTAAGCTTTTTCTAACATCCCCTGTGAACAAAAATGCTGGGTTTGGTGTACCGTACTTTGTCCTGCATGGTTTTCCAGATATGCTTCCATCACAGTAGCGACCACAGTGCTGACAAGTTCTTTTCACCAGGCAATGAGGTTGAGCTGGAAACCAGGTCCAAATCGCCTGGGATAGTAATGGTGCTCCGTAGGTGTCTGCTGAGTGAGGTTTCAGTTGGAAGCTTCAATGGTTTAGTCTCTATGATAGCTTAGGATGGAAGAAGGTAGACTCTATTAGTAATTTTTCAAGAATCATTTTAAATAGGAATTTTTTCACTACTTGTGGCATTAAATGATTTCATCAAGGATTTATTAAATACCAACTCGATCGGTTTAACAAACATCTCTTAGGCACCCATTATATACAAAAGCTAGGCTAAGTGCAGAGGGGGAATAAATAGCCAAATGTATTTCCTGTTCTTTAGAGGAGCTCAAAATCCACTGGGGGGTTGGAGAGGTCTGTGTAAGAAATAGCTCCGGTGATTGAACAGATGGAGGAAGCTGTTGAGTGGCCCAGGACCATGACAAGAAGCAACAGTCCATTCCATTGCATTCCTCTCTGAAGTTTGTCCTGCCTTGGTCTGCCCTGCCCGTTGCCCCCTCCCACGAGGTCCATTTTGGTACCCAGCAGAGAAGAAAACTCCTAGACTAGTGTCCTGTGGTCAGGCTGGCTATGCGCCTTTGATTTGAAAACTCCTCCGAAAGAGAGGTTTTAAAGCAGTATTTTCCCCACTCGCACCCCCACCCTGACTTCCAACTCTCTGCCACACTGTGCAGCGTCCTGGCTCTTTCTATTCTTTGTCTATTATGTGTGGCACAAGAATCTCTCTTTTTAAAAGCTCTTTATGTTTTCTTTACCTTTATCAAGGAGCACTCTTGGAGCTTTAAAACCCAACCACAGCTATCTTCCTGAATATTTCTGTGTGGAAGGGATTAATCAAGTCTGTCAAACAGTGAGCTGTAAAACCTTTAATATTTCTAAAAGGTTTAAAGCCAGCATATTTATCACATGCATCATTGAGAATAATCTTTCTTTTTATAAAAAAAAATTAAATGCTCACTGTAAAATATTGTGGTGATGAGCACAGTAAGTGAAAGGCTCATGCAAGGGGCCTAATTGTGATATTGGAACGGAGATGCTGGTTAAATCTTTCTCCAACGTCACCCTACTAGAAGCCACCCATCATCTCCCACACATCTATTTATGTGAATGTTTTATACTGTGGAATGCTAGAATCTTGGTGCTGAAAGGGAAAGGGAAGTACGAGAAAGGGACTATTTTTTGTTGAATGCCTGCTATGTGTCAGGTATTGTGTCTGCATGCTTTTGAGTGGGGTTGTCACATTTTAATTTTCAAAACAATCCTTAATAGTAGGTACTCTTGTAGCTGATTTATAGACAAGGAAATGAAGATTCAAAAAGTAGAGCAATTTTCTCAAAATCGCATAAATATTCATTTGCAAATCTGGGACTTGACCCTAAGCCTGTCTAATTCTCTCATTCTGTTTATGTGGTAAGTGCTTAGTAAATTCTTAGCACCAGGTAGGTCCATGCTAGAGAGTTGCCAAAGTTGTTATGATTGTTAGCCTCAAGGTTTCTGGGGATTTTTATTGGAAGATCGTTATTCTACAGACAGAGAGTGAAAGATAGTTGGGCATGATTCCGACAATCTGGGACGTGTGTTTTAAGATGTTTAATCCAGCAGTGGTGATGATACTGCTTAGGTTAGGGAGAGACTCATTTGGGGCTTTTTAGTAATACAAACACTGTATTTCATTATTTATAAAGTGCTTTCTCATGCACAGTCTAATTTATTTTACTCAACAGCCTAGTGAAGTAAAATCACTACTGCCATTTTACAGATGGGGAAACTGAGGCCCAAAGATATGATAAGTCTCACCCAGGTCATTCAGCTAGTGGCAACTGTGTTGATGCTCAGACTCCATTCTTCTGGTTCCAAACCATAATCTTTCCACTAATAATTTTAAACCGTTTTATTTTTATTCCTAAGGATTCAAAAACTAAAAAAAATAATTTTTTTCCCATTTTGAAATTTTATTGATGTGAAATATACAATTTCCAAAAGACACTTTGATAGTTGTTTTGATACTGAATTTCAATTTAATACATTGATTCGAAGTCTTTTGCAAACATTATTCTTTTAAAATATCTAAGAGTGTTATTTGGTACTTTATAAGTCTCCCATACATTTTTTAGATTTATTAAGGTATATTTGACAAATAAAATAATAAAGTTTTGAAGACTGAAAGGGCCTTAGAGACACATGACTGTTTTCCATATTTGACAACTGAGTTCTAGACGTTGCAAGTGGAGTACCAGAGTCCCAGGCAACAATCCTGTGATAACAGAGAGGGTGGGAATGGGTAGTATAAAACCAGGAAGGCTTCACTGAGGAGGTGACTCTTGATGATGTCCCAGAAGGAGGAGAAGGATTTTCATAAGGGGAGAAGATCCAGCAAGTGATGCTAGAATAGAAAAAAGGAACGACGGTATAGGAAGATGACAATGTGGTCGTCCCATGGGCGGGGACCCTTCAAGGAAGCCCAAGTTTGTTGTTTCAATATAATTAGTTGTCTAATTGCGTTCCCAGACTGCCTCCATGGTGCTGCACACACATGTAATTAACCCTCCCGCCAGGCAGGCGGTGTCTTCTACCTGCCTCCACTTCGTACCTCTAACTTTGCATCAGAGCGAGCAACCCAGAGGTCCTGCAATCGGGAAGATTTGCAGTTCCAAACTCACCTTTGCTATGAGCGTACCTCTCTGTGTTTACCACACATATTGGGAGAAAAAAAAAAAAGATAAAAGACTTAAAAGGAGGAAGAGCTCTCTCTTCCTAGGTTACTTTGAAGACTACGGGCCCATTTCTGGAACTCTCTTGGGTGGGCGAGATGTTTCCCCAGTTTACATTTAGCAAACTGTAATTAGCGTCAACAGGGAAAGAGAAATGACTGTGTTGGGAAACTCTACTTTTTTTATTTTTTGCACAACAGTCTTTGTTTGGAAGGGCTGTTCCCTAGCACTGGGCTTTTCTTATGGGGAGGCTGTGTATAGATGCCCTATTCAGTTGAAATAGGCCTGTTGTGGGGATGAAGCTCTTAACTGCAGTAGGGGACAGAGGCAACTGATGGTCATATTCAGATGGCAAAGTGAGTTCTGCTTAAGCGTCAGTCAACTGAGGTCACAAGGCTCTTACAAGGTTTCCTTCATTTGGGGAACACATTCGAGCCCATACCCACTTAAGCCCTACTGTATGCTGAACACCAGGCTAGAGCCTGGGAGTGACAGATCACCACACGCCTCTGTGAAAGGGCATAAATGCTGGTCAACAGCAGATGAAGGGCTGGATACACAAAGAGTCAGCTGAGGCTTTTTGGGTTGGGGGCCAGTGAGTAAATCAAACACTTTGTTAGTTAGAATGAGTAATGCTAACCACCTTAACCAACAATCCCTCCCAACCTAAGATTTAACACAATAAAAGTGTATTATGACACTTAATGAAATCTTTCAGGGAACCAGGTTTTTTTATATCTAATCTGTGTCACCATGATCTTCAACATGTGGTCTCTAAGGTTTCTGAAGATGGGAAAGAGAGAGGAAAAAGATCACACTGGGATATTTTTAGGGCCCTTTTCTGGAAATGGCAGACAGTCCTTCCACACGTAGTCCATTGGCCAGAATTCATTCATCTGCCCAAACTTAATTGTTAGGGGACTGGAAAATGTAACTTAGCTATCTGCCCAGGACAAAAATGGCATAGTTGAAGAGATATCTGCACTCCCATGTTAATTGCAGCAATATTCACAATATTGGAGATACGGAGTCAACCCAAGTGTCCATCAACAGATGAATGGATAAAGAAAATGTGATATATACACAAAATGGAATACTACTCACCCATAAAAAAGAACAAAATTCTGCCATGGAAAAGAACATCATTTTCATGTGCAGTTTTGAGTTAGTGACATAGAGGATAATTTCCAAATTAATTTTTCTTGTATTTGAAGATAAAGTGATAGTGTGCCTAAACAAGCATTGTGAATTATATGCATAACATGAAGCCACCTTCAGTTTCTTATACATCCCCCACAAGTTACAGAAAATGTCAGAGGAAACGTTTAAATGCTGCTGTATATATTTTTATTTAAAATTAAATATAGACTTACATCATACTGACTTGTGTGAAGAGTTAAATCTTTGTAGAAAAATTGTTTTACTAGAAAAGTCAATCCTAGATTTACTAAAATTTATATTTAAAACTAACTTATCAGATATTTATGCTAATATTGTCACAGTGTATAAAATACTGCTAAGAGCTCCAGTATCAGTTACATCAGTAGAAATATCCTCAAAGTTAGAAATTATCAAAAATTGTGTTTGAAACCATGCCTTAATCAAGAACAATGGACATTGTCTTCAGTTGGAGTGCTTGAAAGTGAAGTTGCTAAAGGTATAAATTTTGTCAATCTGCTAAATTAATATGCAAAGTGAGCCAGAAAATTTTTTTAATTAATCAAGATATCAAAATAATAAAATATTATATAAAATTGTAAAAAAATGTGATATATACACAAAATGGAATACTACTCACCCATAAAAAAGAGCAAAATCCTGCCATTTGTGCCAATATGGATGAGCCTGGAGGATGTTATGTTAAGTGAAATAAGCCAGGCACAGAAAGATAAATACCAAATGTTCTCACTCATATGTAGAAGCTAAACAAGTTGATCTCATAGAAATAGAGAGTAGAATTCTGGTTACTAGAGGTTGGGGAGAGTAGAGGGAAGAAGGAATAGTGAGAAGTTCACTAACATGCAAAATTACAGCTACAGAGGAGGAATAAGCTCTAGTATTCTACAACACTCTAGAGTGACTGTAGCTAGCAATAGTTTATTATATAATTTCAAATAGAAGAAGGGATTTTGAATGTTCCCAACACAAATAAATAATAAAGATTTGAGGTAAGGGATGTACTGTTACCTTGATTTGATCATTACACGTTACATACATGTGTCAAATAGCACTCTGTACCTCATAAATATGTACAATTATTATGTGTCAAAAATTTTTAAAAAATGACACGGGCATAGTCCTGTCTTAACATGTTCCCTTGAACTCAGTTTCTAGTCAAACAAATGTAAGATCATATAAAAGATTGCCCTTTACTACCACTTTAAGGGGCCCTTCCAGGAAAAAATGTACTTCTAGTGTGTAGAATGCAACTCTAGTGGTGAAAATTTAATTAATGCAAATTATCCGGGTCTGAAATGACTTCATAATTTTTGACTTCAGGATTCCTCTTCTGGTGTTCTATCCTAATAAGAGAAATAACAAAGATGTGTGAATAAACAAATTTATTTCCAGATTACTTGCAATTTTGAAAAAAGGCAAACAACTTAAATTTCCAAAAATGAGAAAAAGGTTTCACTGAAGCTTTTCACACTTAAACAATGCAGTCATTAAATAAAACATACTTCTAAAGAACTTTTAGATTTTTAATGACATATGGACACAAAGGTAGGCTTCAGAAGTTTATATACAACACCTGATTCCAATTTTGTTGTAAGCGTATGTTTAGGTGTATAGTCACAGACATCTAAAAAGATGAAAGATAATTCAGTAAGATATTAAGAGTGAACTTCTCCGCATATCAGGATAAGAAAAGGAAATTACTCTGTTTGCAGCTTGGAGACTCCCCCCAATTCTAGACTGGTCTCTGATTTATGCTGCCAAGAAGCTTGTGGCTGATTATGCTGGATGCCCCATAAATTAATGAGAGCTGGACTTAGCAGTGACAACCATCTCCAAGTCTGTGGAGCAGAAAATGCAACACTAATACATATGTTTCAGAAATGTCCCTTTGTCTATATGTTTGGAGGAGAAAGTGCTGATGAGGATCAATTTCATATTGACTTTAGATTTTTCATTTGACCCAGAGCTCTTTTTATTAAGTAATGCACTTGAGAACATTTCATTCCAGGCCAACTTGAAGAATGACTTGAAGAATTCTCTTCAGAATATGGCAACCTGGATAGAATTTGAAATGTAATTCATTTATTTATATTTTTATTTATCTTTAAATAATTATTTACTGAGCATCTGCTATGTGCTCAATTCTGGAAACAATGCTAGACCATGAGCATGACACAATCTGCCCTCAAGGAATCTAAAATCTGATGAGCTAGACAGACACATCAATAAACAATCCTGGCCCAGAGTGATATGTTTTGTTAGCAGGAGGTACAGGGTGTATAGAAGCAAAGAGGAGGGACTCATGGAAGGTATGCAGGTACTTGGGAAGTACTTAGCTCTTGTTGAAAGAATGAATGAGTGGATGAATGAATGAATGAGATGATCTTTGGGCTGAGTTTTAAAGCAAGGTAGAAATTGGCTAAGCTGAAGATGAGCTATTTCCTCATTTGAGTTCAAGGAAACAGTATATGCAAAGACAAGAAGGTGTGATGCTTTAAATATAACCCCTGTGTGAGAAGAGGCAGGAGGTGGGGCTCCAGGTAGTCAAGAACCACACATAAGGACCTTGGGTGTTAAGTCACCACCTACCTGTGCAAATAGACATACTTATAGAAGGCAGAGTGGAACCAAGGGGCTTTGCACCTTTTCAGTGGGCAGGTCTAATCACAAAATGGATGGCTCGTCTGGATGGGCTGTTTTCCGTGCTTACGTGGAGATTAAATAGGTAGTTACACATGAGCTGCCTCCCATGGACACTTTCCTGAAGAGGGAATTCAGTAGAACCAAAGCACCTGCTCTGAGAAAGACCTGCTTTCAAGCCCTGTTTCGTTATGTTCTCCATCCGAAACCAAGCAGTGGGTGTTTCTGGAAGCTTGGATCTTCCTGCTTGCTACAAAGCCTCCTGCTCTGTCTTTAGTTTTGCCTGAATGTTCGGCAACGTGTGAAATCATCCTTTATTTTTACTGCCTTGCTGCACTTTTCCCAGCTAGTATTCCCCACGTTCTTAGTGACTGTCTGGATGTTTGTTAGTGGTGCTGTTTTGTTTTGTTTTAACCTTGTTTGAACCCTCAAGCCAGCCCGATAAAAACATGACCATCACTCTTCTGAGAATCTACCTCTGGGATGTGGTCCCTGGGCTTTGACTCACAGGTTAGAAATCTTGTCATGCTCCTCTGAACTTGACTCAGTGACTGCAGTGGCCTGGCTGATTTATGGCTGTTTCTTCCTCTGTTTGATCTCAGCAAACAGACAGTTGTGATGTAGCGGCTTCATTCTACTCACCTGCTGGCACCTTCATGTTTGCTCTAATAGCTTGTTAACTGCTCTGAGGACAGGCACTGCCCTTCCTGGCTATGTCTAGAGTGGTCTCTATGGCAACCACATCACATCAGGGACCGTGCTCATTCTTCAAGGCTTTCCTTCTCCATTTTTCTCTGGTGGCTTCTGGGTAACCTGTAATGGTTGGAGCCCGGCCTCAGCCTGCCAGGAAGCCACTTCTGATTTAAAGCCTTGCAAAGGAACTTAACAAGACACACTGCTTTCTTCTGGCCTTGTTGCTTATTCTGTGTTGCACTTGGTCCAGGCCTGCAGGGAGCTGTCATCCCTCCTTTATCATCTCTCTTTTTGGTGTTCCCCAGGTATTGCTCTCAGTCTCTCAGAAAGCTTTGACGTGGTTTCTCCAGATCTCCCTGCTCATTAATATCTTGCAACACTCCCTCCTGAATCCTGGCATTCAATATGTTCTTTGCTTTCCTCGTCTCCCTTTGTTTAGTCATTCATGCGTCTCTTCAGAAGTGACTCCCA
>CAUYRT010052844.1:0-86083 GCA_963574885.1 Lepilemur ruficaudatus
GGAAAGGGAGGGAATCCTTTACTTTTTGTTTATTTCTACAACGTTTAATTGTAGCAAAGCAAGAAATAGAAATAATTCTAGGGTTTAATATAGAAAACGAGCTGCTCACAAAATCACTGGAAGTCAGGACTGGGCACAATGGTTCACACCTGTAATCCCAGCACTTTGGGAAGCTGAGGCGGATGGATCAATTGAGGCCAGGAGTTTGAGACCAGCCTGGGCAACATAGCAAGATCCCCTTTACAAAAAAAAAATTTTTTAAGAGAAATAAAAAACACTGAAAGTTTTGGGGGTTGGACTCTCAGATGGTCTTCCAGGAAAGACTCCCACAGCATACAGAAAGACCTTGTATAGGGCTACAAGCTCTGAGGCTGCCAGCAGAACCACAGAGCACAGGAACATGTGACCACACCTGTTGTCAACACCACGGAAGCTGGGAAATGCACAGGGGAGTAAACGCAACCTCTCACATCCAAAAAGGGCAGGACAATGACATCTCATGAACACCTTTCAAATCCCGCACAGGTGCATCCACTTAGCAGAATTTAATTCACATCCACTACATTAGCTGCAAAGGAGTTTGGAGACTACGGTTTCATCTTCATAGCCTCTGCCTTACAGGGAGGAGTGCTAGAGGGAGGATGGAATGGAGGTTGAGCAAGCACGTCAGATCTCCCCACCCCGACCTTGTGCAACTGTACTCATGAGAGCAGAGGTCACACGCAGCTGGGTCCCAGCCGTGCTTATTTCTTCCTTACACTTTCCTGTACAAACGCTACAAACACTTCGCTCTGTCCTCTGTTTCTTGGTTCCACCCCCCGAATTATCCTTCCTTTTTTCATAAAAGTAAACTTGTTTTTGCAGTCGAGTAGTTTACGTGCCCACAGAAGTCTTCATTTCATCTTGCAATGTTTCTTTTCCATTCAGTCAAAGCTGGCCGTGTCTTTGCTGGTAAAATTCTCTCCCAATTTTTGCAAGTCTCTCATGAATCTTACTGAGATTCACTCCAGGAGACAAAAGCTACACCCACGAGTCTCTTTTCTGCCTTAGGATTCTGTGCAGTGGCTGCAAGGCTACACCCTGCATAGTTCTGAGGTCTAAACAAAGAAATGTAAAGCCACACCCTCAGTTTTATCTTCACACTGTGTTTTCCGGACTATACTTTGGATTTTATCTCTGTTCCAAAGTCTTTTTTTCAATTTTCACATGTTTGCTGCCTAGAGAGGCTGGGCATTTTCAAACCCTGCAGTTCCTGCCTCTTTTGCAATAAGTAGTTTTTTGGGTTTTTTTTCCCCTTTAGCTTATCTCTTTTCTGTGATATTTTGCACTAAGGAGCAACAAGAATCAAGGTGGCACCTTACCACTCTGCCTGGAAATCTCTTTAGCTAGATCACCCAGTTCATTTTTTTTCCTACGTTACCAAAATGTGCTAAACTTTCTGCTGCTATGCAATAAAAGTTCCCTTTCTTCCAGCTCCCAGTAACATTTTCCTCAATTTCCCTTAGGACTTTACCCGTAGCCTCTCAAAGGCCATCAGATTTCCGAAAAGGGTCTCGTTAAGACCATTTAGTCTTTCACTATCACTGTCCTCACGGTCTCTACAACTTTTGCCCACTGCCTGGTCCCCAAACCACTATCACGCTCTTAGGTTTTGTTACAGCAGCATCTCATTTCCAGGAACCAAATCTGTGTTAGTTAAACATCGCTGCATAACAAGTTACCCCAAAACTTAGGAACTTAAAAGAAAAATAATCATGTATTATCTGTCTTAGTTTTTCTGATTCAAGAATTTGGGAGCATCTCGGCTGCAGTGTTCTGGGTTGGAAACTCTCACAAGGTTGCAGTCAGATTTCGGCTGGGCTGCGTTTCCCTGACTGGAGCTAGAGGACCACTTCCAAGCCAGGTCATCCACACGGCTGGCCAGCTGTGCTGCTGGTGGCAGCCTCACGTTCCTCTGCACAGGGGGCCCTCCTCAGAGCTGCTTGAGCATCCTCCTGGCATGGCAGCCGGCTTCTCCAGAGCAGCCAATCCAAGAGGCCCCGGCAGAAGCAGCCATGCCTTTTATGACCTGGCCTTGGAAGTCACACACTATAATTTCCACCATAGCAACACGTGCCAGCTCTGATTCAATATTTGAAGGGCGATATTAAGGGACAACCCAAGGGCATGAAAACCATGCAGGGCTTTGGATTAGGAGCCATCTTGGTAAGGGAAACCCCCATCTCTTACTTGTCCCTTCAGGCACTGACACCCCCACCACCCACAGAAGACCCGCATCAGCATAATACTGACCTGTTTCCTGGCCCATCAACCAGTCTATTGCCTGGCATCAGCGTAACACTAGATCTGTTGCCTGGCGCATCAACATAATATTAACCTGTTACCTGACACGTCAACTAACCTACACCTGGTACCCCACCCCTCAGACCACCCCAACTTAATAAAAGTGAGAAAAACCGGTAGATGCTGCTCAGAATTTGGTGGCGAGACTGTCCGCGTGCCGCTGGGTTTGCCCTCGGGACGACCCGCCGTAACACCTGCTGTAACAGTCTGAGAGGTTGGCTGCCCCGCTTGGAAAGCAAGTGATTTTGGAAATTAAAGTGAGAGTGCTGCCTTCAGAGGGAGGACGGGGCTCTCTGCAGGAAGGAAATACCAGGAGCGGAGTTGACTTCCCCACTGGGCTTTCCTCTTCTTCTAGAACATGAACTGTGTGTGGCAGGGTGGGAGTTGCTTTTCGGCTCCACTCACTAGATGTGTGGCCTTCGGCAAGGGGCTGCCTCGCTGGACCTCAGTTACCGCAGACGTAAAACAAAGCCAACAATAGAACTTACGCCACAGAGTCATTTAAAGATTGAGAACGCGCATGTAACGGCGTCTGCAGGAGAGCTGGATGGAGTGCGCAACCCCTCTAATGGCATCCCCGCCCCCGCTGCGTGCAGCGGCTCACGCTGCTCACAAAACGCGCACAAAACGCGCAGTGTCCGCGGTAGGGCTCTGACTCCACCGAGCCACTGTTTGAATTTCGTACAAGAGCAGCAACCAATGAAATAGCAGTTTGTTCCTTCTCCCTTCAGATAATACTTGTGGTTCAATAGCTCTCAAGAATAACTTGATGTAGCTCCGGCGTAAGCCAGTTCCCTGCTGTGTTGAAAAACCAATCCATCTGTCCGTCAGTGAGGTTTCCAGATTATGGCGATTCTCTGCTGCCCTCCTGAAGAACTCGACATTCTTGCGCTAACCATCATACTCTTTCTTTACATTGACTCTATTAAACAAACAAATAAAAGCAGTAGACCCTCAGTGTCACCGAGGAGCAAGTGGAGGCTCTTAGCTGGAGTTTTTATGGCCCCTCTGAACTGTCTCCCTAAGACCCGCTGGGAAGCACCGGGCTGCCACCCACAGGGTCGACAGCTCTGTGCTCTGCACTCAGAGGGACGAGGAGGAGAAGTTGTCACACCTGCCCTTGGGGGTTCCCAGTGAGCAGTCACACCGGCCAGCTACAAAGGCATTGAACACTGGGGCACCCTTGAAGGGCAGCGTCAAGGGCACCAACTTGAAATCCAGCAGCACGATTTCAGGGGAGCCTGGCACCCCAGATGCTGTCGAAGGGCTATGCCGCAGAACCACGTGGTACAGTGTGGTCCAAACAGCCTGGGAGTAAAACTCGACTCAAGCAATTACCTGCCGATGACCTTGGGCAAATTTCATGATACCCTGGGCCTCAGTTTTCCTCACCTGTAAAATGGGGATGATGACAAAGAGAGCTACCTCATGGGGCTGTCGATAAGACTATGCAGGTTATCAAAGCATATTTTTAAAAGATAAAATCATGACTCTTCTGTAAATCTAAAACAAAGATATGTCAAAGATTTTTAGTTAATTCGTTAATTAACGAGGGACCCAGTAAGATGTAACAAATGGTTCAAAGGATAATTCAAACACACACATAGGTAGGCAATCAGAAATGCTGAAATGAATTTACAAATAGGCACAAAACTGTCAATAGTCACAGAGCAATAATCCTGTTCCAAGGGACAAGACTCATTTGCATTTCTATAGACGGCACATTTGCATGACTATCAATAAAAACAATGACAAGCACAGGCTCTATAGAATCAGATAACCAAAGCCTAAGTCTGCAGGACATTCAGTAATCTCCTTTTGTCCATTTTTCAATTCTTTTCAGACAGTGTAAACCATTTAGCACGTGTAAATTTTCCAATAAACATCAGTTACCGTGTTTGTTAATTCTTGAAATGCAAGATGCCTTCCTGTGCACCCTACACTATAGGGAAGGGAAGGGAAGGGAAGGGGGCATGGCGGGAGAGAGAAAATCGCAAACCAAGCTGATGACATTTGTTTGGCTGAGTCTGACACCGTTTGAGGCTCAGCTAATGCAGGACTTTGGTCTGGGGTCCTCTTCAACCCCCTGGATTGTGTCCCCCGGGCCTTCATCATCAGCTTTGGACCCTGAGCCCAGATTGTGGCCGGGTCCTGAGGCCTGCCGAGAAGCCGTAGCCTCAGGCGAGGGACCTGACCTCCTTTTGCCTCAGTTTCCACACGAGGAGAGGAAAGCTGGTGGGGGGGGGGGACCATTAAGATCCATAATTACAACTTGTTTATTGTGAGCTTTGAGCTGCTGGGATGAAAGCCTTCATGTGTGCTGGAGATTGTATTGTAATCACGGCAGACTCTGGAGAAAAATTCAAAGAGATGTTTTATAACCCAAATTATAGAAGTTTCTCCATTTAGGAGGGAATATTCCAGAGTAATTAGTGAGGAAATTAGTAATTAGTGAGGGAATGCCAGGGGGGCCTGGCGCTGCGCATGGCGTTCTGAGGGCGCTTGGTTCCTGTCCCCGGGAAGCTGGCATTTCGCTCCCACTTCCGGGACGGAAACGACAGGGGCCGATCATGCCGTTCGACGTCGGGGATCCAGGCCTTACAGCCCCTGACAATTCTCAGAGTCCATCCGGCCGGTGGCCGAGAAACCCATGTCCACCTCGCTCCTCCGCCGTGATGGCGGACCAGGGCCCGGCCAGGGCAAGGGCTGAACCTGCCTGGCCGTCCCTCTCCTGGGCGCTGGCCACGGCCCCACACGCACCCCAGAAAGACGGGCCCTGGCTTGGCGCCAGGGACACACTCGCACAGGACACGGTGCCCAGCCTCGCGGAGCTCACAGGCCAGAGAGACAGATGAAGGCTAGAGAGGGCGCAGAGCAGAGGCACAGACAGGGCCACCCACCTGCTGGGGCGGCAGCTCTGGCGCCCAAATCAGGACTGGAAGGGCAGAAACGTCTGGGCCCCGAGTTCCTCCCCCATCTGACTGGCATGTTCCTCGCCATCTGATCCCTGAGTTCCTCCCTGCTCTGACCCCGGGGCTCCACCCGGTGGGATCTTCAATGTGCTCACCCACACCAGGCATCATCTGGTCCCTTGGAGGTGGGACCTAGAAGGGCTTTTCTTGCAAACACTTTCTGGCTGCAGTTCAAGCCCGGAGAAGAAAATCGGTGTCCTAAGTCACACGAAGTCTTAAGACCTTTTCTGTCCTTTCACTCCTGGCCACCTGCCCTTCAGAGGATGCCTGGGAGGCAACTCCAAGGGCAGAGGAGTATCGGTCTTGGATGTGGAGTGCGGGGAGTTGGGGAAAAAAGAACCTTTGGAGTCCCCAGAAGCCGGTGTCGCACACACCTCACCGACAGGGGCTGGCACTGGCGCCTCATGCGTGTGAAACCCGGGGCCGGTGCCAGCCTTTCCTGGCGGGCTCATCTGCATGGAGAAAGACACAGGTGAGGGAGGTTTGGAAACCGGGCAAAGGAGCCTGCCCAGCTTCGACTTCCAGCCCATGGACTCCCGCTGGGGCGTGGGGCTTCCCACCTTTTGTGGCTCGGGCCACCTCTGGAGGCTGTGCCTTAAGTATTAGAGTTATTGCCTCCTCTAAACTCAAAGATGCTTTTATAATCTCTTCTGCGTAGGATAGGCTGTACCCGACGACATCCGGGCTTGTGCAACCGGTGGCTCATGCCATTGCTGCCTGGAAGGGACTGCGTGAATCTCATTAAGCGAAGAGGGTGTCGCAGAATCTTCATTTCCATCCAGCGGCATTGTCTCAGCCAGCCCCCTGTGTGCCCCAATTTATCCTTTGGTGTTTAGTGAACCTATTGTTCAAATTTAATGAAGTTCATATTGGTCTGAATCCTGGTCGTGGACGCGCCTGTCCCTTTAAGCCAGAAGGGGGCAGCGTTTTCCCGCCAAGCAAAAGGCTCCAAAAGTCTGAGAATTGGGGTGGGGGTGGCAGTGGGGAGCCGTTCAGGGCAGCGGACTCTGTCGCGGCCGTGCACACCACCGCAGCGTGGTGAATCAGCCTTGCTGATTCGCTGGACAGGTCTCCCAGAAGGTCAAGGGGCTCAGGGAGTAACTACAAAATCGGGCCTTCGTCTGTTCCTTCCAATCCTTCAACAAATGTCTGCAAATAAGTGCAGGAAAGCCAGGTGCCCCCCTGCTCAAAAAAAGAAGCCTTCAAAGCAAATATTGAACGTGAGCGGGGAACCTTGGGGTGGCTGAGGAGCGCGCCCACGATCCCACTCGCTGCACGGAGAGGCTCCGCGGCTTCGAGGGAACAGCTACGGACACCGCGTCCTGCAAACCGACGCAGAAACGCTGAGCTCATCTCAAAGACAAACGCAGCTCCCAGACCGGTCCCCAGGCCTCCCCCATGAGTATGTCTACAGACCCCTCCTCCTTAGGGACCCCGGAGCTCTCGCTGCCGAAATCTAAAGCAGATGGGAGCAGAGGCGTCCCCGTCCCCAGCCAGCACCCCGGAAACTCCAAAGAGACCGGGATCTGGTTGAGTTTGGAAGTCACTGTGTTTTTATCCTTGGGGAGAGAAGGAGGAAGAACTTGGCGCTTTAGGGCCAAGGTCATCCCTGAAAGCTTTGGGACTCACATTCCAGAGCCCCGTCACTCACCTGGGGACCTCCGGAGACCCAGGTCACCCTGAGTTCTCGGTTCCAGCCCTGTGGCCTTGGCAGAAACAAGCTTGCTCTGCTCATCCTCATCGGGTCACGGGCTCGAGTCCCATTTCCGAACACAGCTTCTCCTCTGGGTGTGTCAGAGGCATCGTTTGAGTCCCATCAGTCACCAACAAAACAAGAAAATCCCAAACAAGGGAAGCAAACTGAAGGTGCCACATTAGCGGCTGTGCCCCCATCCCCAGGCCTACCTCCCTGTTGTTTGTTCAGCTGAACACTCGCCATGAGCCAATTTCCACGGGCCCCCCACAGCCCCATCCCGCCACCAACAACTCTAAGAGGATGACACTGACACCATTGCAGGAGAAGCTACATCACTTACCGGAGGTCACACACCTGGGAAGGTAGGCAGGTGACAGGTAGGATGTCATCTCTCCCTCAGCACATGGGTGGGGGGTCCTGGGTGACTCAGCTCGCCCAGACACCCAAAGTCCCAGCTAGAAGTCTGTGCCGGGGTGGGGTGGGGGGCTACTAGACCTGCCTTCCAGGGAGGCTGGGAATACGAAGTCTCCTATCTGAAGCGGTGGCAGGGGCGACTGGAAGATTCCAAGATGAGCCCCTATGATTTACTGAAAGTCAGGACAATGGCCTTCTGCATTCGAAAGACCAGTTCCCTGGATTCAAGCTGCCTTCGTTGCAGAGGGAGCCAGCTCAGACCCAGGCCAGGCCCCTCTGCCTCCTGGGGACACAACCAGGAACCCGCGCAGCGTGGAGAGGACACGCTTGCATTTAGACCCTGCTCTGGGCAAGTCACTGGGCTGTCGGCACACGAGTATGGTGGGGACCATGTGTCACTTACTGCAGGGTGGGGTTGTCACGGGGTTGACACCCGATCACACGCGTTAACTCACCTAGCACAGCGCCTGGCAGGAAGGAAACCGTGACCATCGACCGTCAGCATTAAGACTCCCGTTCCTGCCACTTCTGGTTGTGAGGACCACAACTGCGAGTTACACATAATTGCCAGTCGTTCTTTGAGGGATGGGGCTGCTCAGTGATGCTGGCGTTTCTGCGAACGTTTAAAATCAGAAGAGTTTACCTCAGAGGGGACAGCTGGGAGCTCTTGTTTCTGTGCACTGTCTTCTAAGCAGCCTCAAAACGCGGTGGCCTCCAGCCTTCTCCACATGTGGACACAGAGCCCTCAGCAAAGCCCGAACCTCTTTCCCAAAGCCGTGAAAGAGTTGGCCGGAAGCCGAGCTGAGCCTGCGGGAGAGCTCTGAAAAGAAAGCAAATGTTTCATTTCCTTACCGTTATTAGTATTATTATTCCCATTTTGTCCCCAGCAAACAAGAGGAGGGGAGCCTGGGCTGGCTCCCGGGGGACACTGTCTGTGTGGCCCCGAGAGGCTGGGCATGGATGACAGGCTCGGGGTTCCAGCAATTTTCCCATCACGTTATTTCTTTACCCGCGTTGGGAAGGCTTCGTTTCTTAAGAACAAGAGCTGCCCCTCTCGGCCTTTTTAAGCCCAGGAAACACTCGTACATAGGGAGACAGAGCAAACAGGAATGAAGATTTCTCCATCGAAAACCCCGAGAAGGTCTTGTCTCTGGGACAGCTCTTGTCCTCCTGCCAGATGACAGCAGCACACCAGGCAGAGAAGGGTTAAGTTGCTGTGGTCGCTTCTGGTTTTGCTGATGGGGCCCCCTTGCCCCGATCTGACAAGCTGCACCTTTGGGCACTGGGCACATCCTCGAAACGCAGCCGGAGCTTTCTAAACTGACACAAGAAGGCACATCCAAGGCACCGGCTGGTTTGATGCAGTGGGGAACTGGGAGCCCAGAAGCCGGAGGGGCTCTGGGGCTGGGGAGATGTGCACTCGAGTCCTGGCTGGGTGACTGTGGCAGGTCTCTGGCCCTCCCTGAGACTTCCACCCATAAAGTGAGAATAACACCTCCTTGGGTTGTACCACTGGGGTTCAAGCCCTAGGAGAGCAGGCGGATTGTCTGTCTTCCTCCCTGTTCCATCCCCAGGGGCTTAGAACTGGCACACGGTAGGCACCCAGTAAGCAATAAAGACTCACCCGTTGGACCAGTGACTCTGTCTGCTTTGCAGGGTGGTTATGATTAGCTGGGATAAAACATGCCCGGTGTCGGGTACTGAATAGGCAACTCATGAGGATTGTCTTTTATTTTAAATCCCCTTTCGTCTAACCTCCGCGATTCAGCAAAGCCTTGCCATTTGCAGATGAGATGACGTCCACGAGAGGGTTGAGGAGACTGGACAGTTGGGTCCTGGGCATTTTGTTCAGGGCTGATTCATGGATGTTCAAGCCCCAAATTCTGAGAGCTAGACACTATTATGTATCAGGCTAAATAATGGCTGCCAAAGATATTGGGTCCTAAGCCCTGCAACCTATAAATATGACCTTACTTGGGGAAAAAAAAATGATCTTTGCAGATGCGATTAAGGATTTTGAGATGAGGAGATATTGCAGAATTACCCAGGGGGGCCCTAAAAGCCATCATGGTGTCCTCAGAAGAGGGAGACAGAGACCTGACACACACAGAGGAGGTGAGCAATGACAGAGGCGATCGGAGGGCTTCGGCCACAAGCCAAGGGATGCTGGCAGCCACCCGAGGCTGGAGGAGGCCAGAAACGGGTTCCCTTCCAGAGCCCCTTGAGGGAGTGTGTCCCTACTGATGCCTTGATTTTGGCTCAGTGTGTGAATCTTGTGTCTGACTTCTGGCTTCCAGACCTGCGAAATAAATTTCTATTGTCGAAAGCCATTAAGTTGGTGGCAATTTGTTATAGCAGCCACAGGAAGCTAACACAGACACTAAGCACCGTGGGGACGCAGTGGGAAGAGCACAGGATGAGAAGCCCGAGGCTGCGCACTCAAATCCTGGCTCTGCGTTCCGGGGGCCTGGAACAATCGTTTAGCTTTTTTTGCCTTCGTCTTTTCACCCTTGCGGTGGAGGGGCCGATCTTTACTTGTGTTAGTGCGAACTATTTTGGTTGCTCATGCCTGAACTCCCACTCCAACCGGCTTGAGTAAAAGAGGCCAAGCAGATCCACGACAGGAAGGAAGAGAAATGGGGCTGGCTTCAGGCACAGCTGGATCCAGGGCTTCAAAGGCTATATCATTTTCTCTTTCTCTCCCTCCTTCCTTCTCGCTCACCTTTTCTTCTCCTGCAAGTTGGTCTCATGCTCTCTTTCTGCAGAGGAGCTTCTTCCACACGCCTCCAGACTTGTGGAAGACAAGCTCCATTTGTACATCTTCAGAGCGTAACCACTCACGCCGGTACACGGCGAACCCAGGGGAGGCTCTGATTGGCCGGACTCGTGACACATGCCTAGCTGTCAGGTGCAGTCACTGTGGCTGAGAGAATGGGCATTAGGGTTGGCCTGACCGGGGTCCCAGGCCCCCCTGTGGCACAGAGTGAAGGGTGGGTTATGTAACTGGCAGTATCCACCAGAACCACACTGATAGGGCAGAGAGAGGCAGACCTCAAAGTCAGGGGGTGCAGTGCTCTTACCGCAAATGGGAAAGGGGTGCAGGGCAGACAAAACAGCACACGTCCGCCACATCACCTCTGGAGCTGTTGCAAAGAGTGAGTGAGCCAGCTCGTGTGAACACGCCCTGTGAAGCTTAATGACTGTAACGTGTTTGCTGTGGATGTCTGTGATCTCAGCCAGCCTGACTCCACCCACACTCTCCCGAGCCCAAAGTTTCAGCACCGTTCTCACCATTTCTTCCTCCCTGGCACCCCCCAGGCCTGGCTCGTGACCACCTTACCTACAAAAGGGCAATGGGAGGACTGGTCCAGAGGAGCTGAGATGGGTTCAGGCTCTGAGAGAGCTTAGAAGCCCCAGGAGTTCATCAGTAACCCAGCAGAAAATAGGGAGCCATGGAAGGTTATTGAACAGGGGCGAGCATGGCATTTTAAAAAGCAATGACTGGGGAGAATTTGAAACTCCCTAAATACAAACTCATAGCAACCATTTAAAAGGAGCACTGTCTTCCTCCCAGTTGATGCTGCAGAGAAATGCTGCGTTATCACTTGCCTTTGCTTGTGTCGGTGTCGCAGGCAGACCATGCAGGTGAGCAGCTGCTCAGAATTTTAAGAGTTGACCCAAAGCAGAAGATTTCTATCACCGGGTGGCTTTCGGCTTACGAGTTACTGTGTGTGTAAGCTCTCTCCAAAACCCAGAATCTCTTCTTTTCTGGTACCCATGTTAAGAGCCACAGGAGGTAACCCATATTTGTGTAATATTTTTTATGAGCCCAGCCTCCTGCTAGAACTGAGTTAAGAGCAGCCCCTGCCGCCTGTGGCTCTTAAGCACTCAAAATGTGGCTGGTCTGAATTGAGATGTACCGTCAGTATAAAACACACACCAGATTGTGAAGACCTAGTACCAAAAAAATGTAAAATATCTTAATTTTTATATTGATTGCATGTTGGAATGATAATCTTTTGAACCAAATAAATTATATTATTAAAATTAGTTTCATCTGCTCCTTTTTCTGTTTGAGTGTGGCTCTTAGGAAAGTTAAAAGCGCACATGTGGTTTGTGTTCTACTTCTGTTGGACAATGCTGTGCTAGAGGAGTCTCACATGCATGCATTCTCTTATTGATCGTCAAAAAAATCCATTGTATAGACAAGAAAACTGAGGCCAGTTGAGGGTGGCAGCACCAGTAAGAAGCAGAGCTGGGATAACCCCCAGATTGGTCTGGGTCAAAGGTTGGCCTTTTTTGCCCTATACTGGATTGTCCACTTATAGCACTAATTAATCTATGGTGCTGTCAATACGTACATGGTACACAGCTTGCTGCTATGCTTTGGGCTGCAAGTAACAAGAGTCCTAACTCAATTGGCTTTTTAAAAAATTAGCAGTTATTGTCCCATATGAGCAGCTCCAGGGTTGGTTAAGAGGCTTCACAGTGTCCCCTGGGCCCCAAGACTTTCCATGGTCATCTCTGCCATCCTCCATGTGTTGGTTTTGCCCTGTGTTGGTTTTATCCTGTTGTGGTCAACTTCGATACTGAGGTTGCAGCTCGGAGGAGCCCATTCTTGCACAACAATGGCAGAAAAGACAGTTCCTCTTAGTGGGACTTTTTCTATAGGGGAGGAAAACCTTTCCACAAACTCCTTAGGACCTGACCTCATAACTCCAGGCGTGTCCACAGACCAGCCGCAGCAGTACTGAGCGTCAGTATCACCCGGGGCTCATTAGAAGTGCAGAGTCTTGGGCCCCACCCCAGACCTGCTGAGTCAGAGTCTGCATCTTAGCGAGAGTGCCCAGGTGGCTGTGGGCACGAGACAGTTGAGGCAGCACTGCCCTGGGAGGCTTCCCGTCAGAGCTCTTTGGCCAGGGTGGCATCATATGCAAATAAATACCCAAACCAACCACTGAGGAGAGGAACACAATTACCATAAATTACCACAAGTGGTTTAGAACCATCATCATTCACATCCCTGGGCTGGGGAGACACCACCTTCCTGGCACACAGAAGGGTGGACCCGGCTCCCCAGGTGTGGGCATGTGGGCCTGCTGTGGGGTGATGGAGACGGGTCGGCAATTCCGTGAAGGTTTGACGTGAAGATTAAATGAGATAAAGAATATATGGCAATTAATACATGCATTCCTTATTTTAGATATTTTTTTCAGTGCCTGATACCCTTCGGCTCTGAGCTGCAGTGAGTCACGAGACGCTGTTCCCGTCCTCGTGGGCGGAGCTTGCACTCTAACGAGGAAGACAGGGGCAGATAGGACAGGCTTTTCGCAAGCTGATGTCCTGGTCACGTGTACAGTCACCTGTGGCTGTGTAACAAATTACCCAACACTTAGCGTCCTAACATAACAATAAACACGTGTCTTTCTCCTAGTTTCCATGGGTTAGAAACACAGGAGCAGTTTCGCTGAGCACATCCGACACAAGGCCTCTCACAAAGCTGCAGTCAAGAAGTGGTCAGAGGCCGGGCGCGGTGGCTCACGCCTGTAATCCTAGCACTCTGGGAGGCCGAGGCGAGTGGACTGCTCAAGGTCAGGAGTTCAAAACCAGCCTGAGCAAGAGCGAGACCCCGTCTCTACTAAAAATAGAAAGAAATTAATTGGACAACTAAAAATATATAGAAAATATCAGCCGGGCATGGTGGCACATGCCTGTAGTCCCAGCTACTCGGGAGGCTGAGGCAGGAGGATCGCTTGAGCCCAGGAGTTTGAGGTTGCTGTGAGCCAGGCTGATGTCACGGCACTCACTCTAGCCCGGGCAAGGGAGTGAGACTCTGCCTCAAAAAAAAAAAAAAAAAAAAAGAAGTGGTCAGAGCTGGAGTCACCCGCAGCTTGGCTGGGGCCGGGGGTCCCCGTCCTCGACGGCTCCCTCGCCCGGCTGGCAAATTGGTGCTGGCTGAGGGGGGAGGCTTCAGTGCCGCCCCTGTGGGCCTATCTACACAGCACCTGCTTCCCCCGAGTGGACAATCCAAGAGGGAGGGAGCCCGTGGAAGCTGTGACGCTTGTATGAGCCAGTCTCGGAAGTCACACGCTGTCATTTCACCATGCGGTCTAGCCCATGCTCGGAGAGTGGAAACGGCCTTCACCTTCTGAAGGAAGGGTGTCGAAGAACTTGAGAACGTATTTCGAATGTGCCAAACAGATTCTCGAGACCAGACCACCCCTAGCCTAAGGATGGCCCACTGGTTTGCCAGAGCGCACGGGTAGACCAGAAGCTCTTTCCTGGATGCCACTAGATGATGATCACTTGCGGAGCACCCTTCAGCCACAACTGAAGGCACACACTGTGTCAACAATGTCTTCTACCCCATGCTCGTGCAGCGGGGACCTGAGGCTCCACAGCCGCTGGGGTTGCAATCCCTCTGCTGGGAGCAGAAAGGGTCCAAAGGCTCTTACGGCCCAACCTGCCTCTTTCCTCGTCAGTTAACAGAGAACTCCCTCACTCTGCGCCCTCACCCACGACATTCCAGGCTGAGAGGCCGCTTTGCAGAGAAGGGGACTTCCCTGTCCTTATCCGCCTTTTGGAGGAGACAGAGCTAAACCTGGCACGTTATCAAGACAATCTGCATTTCCCAGACTGCGCCTGGCATCGTCAGTCCTCCCTGAGCCGTGGAGAACATTCACTGCTCTGTGGACCTTAAAATCAGGCACAGTGTCAAGTTGGACCCCGTCAGTCTACTCGAGGTCTGAATTGACGCAATGTCTGCAGAGGACAATTGGGCAATAGGTTCCCTAATTAAAAAGACACACATCCTTTGGCCCAGCAATTCCACCTTGAATAATTTATTATCCTGCTAATACACCCCACTTGTGAGACATGATGTGTGTACAAGGACAGGCATTGCAGCACTGTTTACAGCAGAAAGAGACTGGAAACAATCTAATTGTCCATCACTGGGAGCTGGTTAAATAGATCATGACACATCCATTCAACGGAATATTCCAGGGCTGTTAAAAAGAGAATGGGGCTCTTTTTAAAGTACCAAAATGGAGCTATCTTCACGACACATTGTCAAATGAAATAAGCAAGACAGAAACCAGTGTGCATGATTCGCTACCATTTATATAAAAAAAGAAAATAGGAAGACTCTACGTGCATATTTACACAGGCAGTGTCTGATAAAAGGCAAAACCTAGAGTTACAGATCGAAGCATACGAAACTGCCCTTTTCGTTGGTCAAAAACAGGTAAATATTGACAATTTCACGTGCATTAACCCAATAGTAACAGTGGCTGCCTCTGGGTGACGGGAGTACAGGAATGGGGAAAAAACTGACTTTTCTCAATACAGTGTTTTTTGCGCCTTTGGAATGTTGTACCATATGCATGCTTTAGCTGTTTTTGTTTTTTTAATTTCGTAACATTTCATTTTTTTAAATAGATGTTTCCAGTGTAATCCATGTGAATAACTATTGCAAAGATTGGATCAAATAGGCAGCAACATTATCCTGAAATTACATTAAAGGCAATTTCTTCTTGTCTATTTTTATTCAAACAGAAAAAAAACAGCTTATTGCTTCAAATTCCTTTAATGAAGGGAGGAAATGCAAGCTGATCGAAAGCGGAACCTCAAGGCAAAAGAGGCATATGCCAGCCTCTTAAAAATATGCCGAAAGGGGTAGAAATGTCAAGGCCTCCGGTCGAGTGCACCGGCTCCTGGTGGGTGTGCCTCGGTGTGGCCGGAGCCCTGGGCTCTCGGCAGGTGATTCCAGTAAAGAGGGCGACCCCAGGGAAGAGTCCTCATCCGGACATCCACCAACTCTGAGGAGCACACGTCTCTGGGGGCGGGAACATCAACTTGACCTTGCGTGGCCTTTGGACATGACTCACCTGGGCCGCCACCATCTCCCTGGGACTGAGAACTCAGCCTCCACCCTGGGGCTGGCAGAGGATCCTGGCCGGCCCTCTCTCCTTGTAACAGGGTCACTAACATAGGGCCCCCTTTTTAATGTATTAATTAATTAATTTTTGAAAGTACAGATGCTGATGACCCTCCACGCACACACGTTGGAAACTCTGAAATTGCCAATTCGAGTAATTATGTTAATTTAGTTAAAAATAAGGTTAAAAGCAAAATGGCTAAAACAGAAGGTTAAAAACAAAAGACCTAAGAGCCCCTCTGAAAGAAGTGTGGCGTAATCTCTTTTCTCTATCATGTCCTACTTGTCCTCTTCATCGGAATGCTCCTCCTGAGGGCTCCGTCCCCGGCAGCAGCTGGGCGCATGTACCAGGCGCTCGCAGATGCCGTTGGTGAGAGGGGCAAATCGGCACCACCCTCTTTTTGGAGCAGATGCTAGTGCTTTGTAGCAAGCATTTAAATGCTTACACTGCTGACCCAGGGATTTTTCATCCAAACACCAGAAGCACTGAGGTCAAGAAACCCTCCCTAACAGGTACCGAATTTGCAAGGAATGTTTGTTGAATAAATGAATATATGACATTTTACTAAAAACACTGTGTGTGCACATAGGATTCTCACCAAACAGCAGCAAAGGCTTGGGATACTCGGATGTCTTACCTTATTCACTTTTATATCATTCGTGGTTTTTTTTTTTATAAACTAGCTTTTATAATTAAAAAAGAAGGAGGGAAGGAAGGGAGGAAGGTGGGGGTGGCGGGAAGGAGGGAGGGAGGGAGGAAAATCTTTAAATATCCATTTTGCATAGACAGGCATGAATGGTACGTTGACCAAAGCAAACCTGTAGCAAGTTATTTCTCTTGTTCTGCCTCCATGTTCTCAGCTTTAAAATGGGCGTGATAATAGTGCTCACCTCACTGGGCTGTTGAGGGGTTTAAATCAGTTTGTCACTGGAAGTCCTGGGCACAGCACTGGGACATAGTGAGTGTTCAGTAAATGCCCTTATCCTCACTATTATTGAAAGGGGACCCTGAATGTCACTTTGATTTATGTCTGGAATATACTCCAGACCCTTGGCTGGCTGTTTAAGTTTGAGGAGGGCCAAGGGTGACCTCCTGGTAATCTCTGGAGGGCAGTTTGTGCAGGCACATTTGGGGGGACGGTGGTGCAGTGGGGTGCCGCAGGGGACCTTGCCCTTGCCTGGGCCCCTCCTGGCCTCCCTCTCTCTCTGCTTTGCCGCCATCTGCCCTCGGCCTGCGCGGGGTTAATGGAGCATAAACGGTCTGGCCAGCCGGCTCCTCTCCTGTCCTGCAGCCCCCAACACCGGGTGACCTGAACCCACATTTTCCCGGCTCAGGGCCCAGGTTTTTCCCTCAATGCAGGAACCCCAGGAGCTGCAAAGGCGTTTTCTAACAGAGCGTTGTCCCGGGAGACCGAAAACTTTCTAATCAATGCAGGAGCGAGACAGCAAGCAGCGCTGGACAAGAAGCCCGTCACCCACCCCCACCCCCACATGTTAGTCCTATTTAGCAGCAAATCCTTAAGCCAGCGCTTGTAAAAAGCAGCTTGTTTGGGCCTGGCCTTCCCCATTCATGTAATGTGATATCGCACGCTTGGCCGACCTCGGCAGGCAGCTAAACATGTCGTCAGCTGGGCGCTGCTGCCCCTCTATTAAGATGGTTCTGGAAGCATATGTGGGAACGGGCCTGCCCTGGAGACGAGGGAAAAGGCAGGAACACAGGCAATTAGAGGGAGCCGCCTGGCCGCGCTGCCTGGCCGCAGGAGGAAGTTCAGGGACGCATCTCACGGGCATGGAAACAATTAGGGTCAACAAATAATCGTGAAAAAGGAAACTTTAAAAAATAGGAACCTGGTTAAATGACCCAGTAAACACCCGCCCCTGCCCCCCACCCCACCCCGCACGGGGGCTGCATCTGGGCTTCACGTGGATGGTCACCCCCGCCCCTTTGGGGTAATGACTTCCCTTTGCAATTTCCTGGAGGAGGTTGTTGAAGCGATCTTCCAGTGATAAAATAAGCCAGGGTGATCCTTAATTTTCAGTCTGCAGTCTTTCTTCCCTCCCGGTCCGATCTCCTAATTAACCTGGGGCTGCAGCTTCATGCAGAAACCCCTCGAGCGTGTGCCCGCGGAGGGGGGAGCCAGACGTCCAGGCCGGGGAAGTTTGCCCTGTCCAGGATGGGGTGAGGGACATGAGCTATCGGCTAAGGGTCCTATCGGCTAGAGTAGATTCCCCCCAGAGACCAGGGGAATCCCTGTGGGGTGGGGATGAGAACCTCCCCCCCTTGCTCTCAGGCTGCCACTTGTCGCAGGTCAGCGGCCGCCCTCTTGGAGCACGCACTCCACATTCTCGTCCTGCGCCACCCGGCACAGTCGCCACCGGCCACACGGGCTGCCGAGCACTTGACGGGTGGCTTGTGTGACCGAGGAGCTGAAATTTTAAAATTTTACCCAATTTCTATTAATTTAAATTTAAAAACGGACAATTCAGCTATTGGAAAACTTTTAAGAGTGCTCGGAACAATGTGCGTGAATCTGCCCTTTCCACGGTAAATGCCACAGAATTTAAGCAGAGACCAAATATTTCCATTGAAAATGTAGTGCCCGCATTGAGCTGTGCTGCTGTCTGTCCGATTTTAAAGACGTTTTTCATCAGTAAGACATCTCCTGATTGATTTCATATCGATTACATGTTGAGATGGTAATACCTGGAATATATGGGGTTAAATAAACCGTATTGTTAAAATGAACGTCACCTGCATTTGTTGCGTGACAGTGTGAATGTATGTAATGCTACTGAACTGTACACTTAAAGCTGGTTAAGATGTAAATTTAATGTTATGTGGTTTTTTACCACAATTAAAAAAAGCAGTGTCACCTGCTCATTTTTACTTTTTATGATGTTGCTACTAGAAAATATAAAATGGTGTCCTTTGGCGACTCACATTGTATTACATATATTTTGGATGCTCCACAAAAGCACACGATCACCTTTAATCCATCTAGAGTCCACCAGGTAGGTCAGTGGACAGTGTCCCCTCCCCAAAAGCATCCTCCAACCTGCTCAGGGAGAGGAAGAGGTAGGATCGCTCCACTTTAATAGGCTTTAAATAGCAAGCTCCAAGAAAATATTAATACTTCGAACTGGAGCCTGGAGGTCTGAGACAATCCGTCTCTTGTCCACCAAGCCCTTTCTGCTTCCGTGTCCCCGGGGGAGGACGTCTAGAGAGAAAGATGCTTGGTTCAGGCTCGGGCACAGCGGGAGGGATTTGCTGGACAGCTGCCTGCTGGGTTAAGGACAGTAGACCTGCCTCAGGAGCCCCACGTCCGAGGGTGTCTGCACCCCAAATCCACTGCCCTTTCCTCTTCTCACTCAACTTGTGAGACACCACACTCCAGATAGAAAGGGGCACATCCTCTCCTCCTGGGCATTTATGGCAAAGCCCTCTGCAGGTAGCAGAAGAGGGTGACTCCTCCCTTCCTCAGAGTTGTCCAGGGCTCGGTGCAGGCCGAGCTGCAGGACCCAGACAGGCAGCTTGGATCCTGGGCTTTACAGTCAGCGAGAACCGAGTTCAAGCCTTGCCTCCACCTCCCTGCCACTTCTACCTGTGAAGACTTGATTCCTTCATCTGTAGAATGGGGACAGGAAGAATAGCTACTTCAATGGGGTGTGAAGAAAAAAAGAATCGGTTTGTGCAAAAGGCTTAGCACTGTGGCTGGCACTGCAGCCCCGCCCCAGGTGACAGTGCGCTGCTGGACACCAGTCTGTTGGCTGCTCCCGGGAGGGTCCGTACCCGCCAGTACCTCGGGACCCCTGCGGAGAGGACTTTCTGTCTAACTGTGGTGCTCAACTGCTGCGGCCCTGCATTTTCGAGGTCTTTGAAACCATTTGCACTAGTCCCTCTCGGTTCATTCCAGGTGTCCCCAGTCAGGGGTCAGCTGGGGGAAGGCAGGAGAGGTGGTGACGAGGGCTGACCTCAGCTTGCCGTCTGTACCTGCTCTGCTGAAATCCCCCATCACGCGGGGACAGCCTCGGGGGCTGGAGCAGACCCCGGGCTGAGCAGAAGATTCAGCCAGGGCTGGGGCCGCTGAGGTGAAGCCTGGCCCACGGTGACAGTAACACACTGTGACAGCTGTCACAACTCCTCTTGGGTCATCCTGCTGTGAAGGCTCAGAGCGGAGGAGCGAAGACCCGGGCACAGAAGATGCCAGGGGCACATGGGCTCGCCTGACTTTGCCACCCATTTGTTTGTTCCACACACATCCACAGAGCTCCTCCTTCACGTCAGGCACGGGCCAGGCCAGGGGACTGTCACGAGCGAGCCGGGCGGGACCCCTGCCGTCCAGGGGTTTGCATCCTTCGACCCCCGTAGAAGATGGTGAACACATAGGACAACTGCAGATCGTGACGAGCGCTAGGGAGGGAATGAGCTGGTAACGTGTGGGACGTTCCTGGGGGCTCTCGGGAGAGGGAGCTCTGGAATCGGACCTGAAGGTTGCAGTCAGGGGGCAGCGTGTAAAAGCCAGCTCTGGGCCATTTGGGAAGAGGGACTGAGAGGACCCCGGGGCTTCCGGGGAGAAGCCATCCTGGCGATGAGAATGCAGGGAAGCAGAGTCTGTTCTGGTTCGGGGTTTCTCAGCCCCAGAACCCATTTTAGGAGACCATCTAAGGATCATGGTACTTCTGCCGTGTCTAATTTAAAAAACTAGGGCAAACCAGAACATAAATGGGAGGAAATCAACAAAGTTCTGAAATGTTCCAGGATAAACACTTTGAGACCTTTTATCTCCAAAATATCACTTACCATTTTATTCCTTCTAGGGCTTTTGCTGTTTTGGGCTGTCCCTACTCTGCGGGTGCTCTCAGTGGGTGCACAGGCAGCCGGGTGGGGAACCCAGGTCAGGTGCGACACCCGGGTGGAGCCAGGAGCGCCACCTGTGCGAGCAAGCGGGCCCCAGGCTCACACTTCGCAGCCGAGAGGGGCTTCGGCCCCGCCAAGGTGGGAGAAGCGATGACCCCACGGGGTTCCTATGTCAGAGTGGAGGGTGAGACCTGCGGGAGCCACTGCCCACCCCAGCTCCGGAGCCTTGTGCCAGATGCACGGTCCCCAGTCCCCAGTCCCCGCCAGTGGGAGAGGATGAGGAGTGGCCGTGACTGACAATCGCTACGCAGGGCAGTGGCCCCTGTGCCAACTTATTCACAACACCTGTCATCACACGGTGTCAGCGCAGCGCTCAGTTATGATTTAATTTATGCCTTGTGTGTCATAGCCGGCACAGACTGTCTCTAAGCCATCACGCGGACTCCGGTTGACGAGCCACGTTTCTCTTGACAGATGTTTGGGCTGGACTTCTGGGGAAGCTGCCCCGGAGGAGCCTGGGATGGAGGTTGGCAGAGGGTGACCCCAGCCTGGAAACCTAACGGCACAGCTGAAGGGGCCAGAGGGGAAGGGGACACCTCTGGTTTGGGCTGCTCTGCCAGGCCCGCCGCTGCTGGGACACAGACGCACCGACAGTCCACGGAGCTCCCAGAACTGCCTTCATCCCCCAGCCATCTGCATATGGATTTCTGTACTGTGCTTAGGGCCACATTCTCACGACGTCTCAGTCTCGAGTGGTGGCTGTAAGTAATCCGCGCCGGCATGCACGGAGATGTCAGTGCATAATTGATCTTTTGAGAAATGCCAGCCCATGGAAGTGTGTGATTTACCTTTGACAGCCTGTGCTCACATTTGAAATGTAAAACAGCAGACCCCACCTCCTCCTCTGTAGGCACTATATTTTGCAGGTGTTAGTGGAGGGAGAGGATCGGAATATCGTGGCTTCACAGTTCTAAACGAGCCTGTAATCCGAGCACTCTGGGAGGTCCAGGTGGGAGGATCGATAGAGGTCAGGAGTTTGAGACTAGCCTGAGCCAAGAGCAAGACCCCGTCTCTACTAAAAATGGTAAAAATTAACCAGGTGTGGTGGTACACACCTGTAGTCCCAGCTACTTGGGAGGCTGAGGCAGGAGGATTGCCTGAGTCCAGGAGTCTGAGGTGGCTGTGAGCTAGGCTGACACCATGGCACTCTAGCCCAGGCAACAGAGTGAGACGCCATCTCAGAAAAAAAAAAAAATCTAAACAAAGCTCAAACTTTCTATGTTCGAATTTGTTTCCTTTTTGCAAGAACTGATTTTCTGTTTTACATAGGTTTGCGGTTTTTTGCCATCTGGTGTTGAAGTCAAGGACAACTTTTGCACCAAGTAGCTGTCATGTGACCGTACAAGAGCTAAGTAAGTACACTCAGTTCCCTTAGAGCATACAAGGAGTATGTAAGTGAACAAGAGAGGGAGCCCAGGGAAATAGTTAACTTTCCCAGTGCCTTGACGTCCCTTTCCTAGGGCTGCTCTAACCAATTACTAGAAATCTAGTAGCTTAAAACAACACAAATGTGTCATCTTCCTGCTCTGGAAGCCAGAAGTCTGAAATGTATCTCACTGGGCTACAATGAAGGTATCAGCAGTGTTGTGTTCTTTTCTATAGGTTCCAGCCTTTTCCACCTTCCAGGGGCCACCCACGTGCCTTGCATGTGACCTTTCCTCCATGTTCACAGCCAACCACATTGCGTCTCTCTGACTGTCCCTCCATGGTCACGGCTCTGCCGACGCCTCCCCCTCCCTCTTCTACGTTTAAGGACCCTACTGATGACACTGGGCTCACCCAGAGAATCCAGGATAATCTCTTTATTTTAAAGTCATCTCATTAGCAACCTTAAGTCCATTTGCAGCTTTAACTTCCCTTTGCTAACACAGTCTTAGGTTGTGGGGATCGGGACACGGACATCTTTGGGGGAAAGAGGGTATTTTCCTGCACACCACAATCATATTGTAAATAAGGTGGGTTCTAGCACAGGTTTTTGAGTTGGATGCTAAGAAAGGACCATACATCACCTCCAAAATTTTTTCTGCATTTCTTTTTCTCCCCCTGCTAAGGAGACGTTTCAATCACGAGTCACAGAATAATCACGGCAATGCCTACCCACCATGAGTACGTCCCACACGCCAGGCGGGGCACCGTCGGCCTTCCTGGGTAGTCCTTGGCTCCCCGCCGCACCTTACCAGGTGCCACCATCCTGCTTAGCAGCTGAGGAGCCTGAGACCTGGGAGGGACACACGTGTGTCCCAGTCCACAGCCAGGGAGCGTGCGGTGAGACCGAAACCAGCCCGGTGACCTTGCCTTTGTGCACTTTCTTCCCTCCGTGTTGCCTCTCAGGACCTGCCACGAAACCTGCACGTCCGTGGCCGTCGGCAGTGAGGCTGGGCGTCCAACAGTGACCAGCGTCTGGTCTTTTAAATCAAAGGGGAATAAAAGTCCCCAGCTTAAGGATTGAACAACAGACCCAAACCTTCCTCGTTTGCCACAAATCATCCATCAGCGTGTTTGCCTTCTCTTTCTCTCTCCTTGAAGAACGTCTCTCACAGAGCTCCTGTTTCCAATTATCGGTGGCCAGTCCAACCACCAAGGCCGCCTGTATCGGTTTCAGACAGATCATAATTTTTGAATCATACCATTCGCCACGAGTGCCATCAAGAAGAATCAACAAACAGCTACATTAAGCAGACGAGTCAATTCCTTATTTCAAAGAACGCTCTTTAACACTGCACGGAATGTTTTCAATGCCCAGAGAGGGACTTTCCATTGCAAGCTGGCAGTTCTTGCTCTTCTACTCTTCTATGTGTGTGCGTCCCTCCGGAGCCATCCTTTGGAAATGGACACTGCCTTCTGTCTGAGCACGGGCAGGTTGTAGGGAGCACTAGCGAGTTGAAGGGAGCACTGGCAGGTTGTAGGGAACACTAACAGGTGGTAGGGAGCACTGACAGGTGGTAGGGAGCACTGACAGGTGGTAGGGAGCACTGACGGGTGGTAAGGAGCTCCGATGGGTGGTAGGGAGCACTGGCAGGTTGTAGGGAGCACTGAGAGGTTTTAGGGAGCACTGACGGGTGGTAGGGAGCACTGCCGGGTTGTAGGGAGCACTAGTAGGTTATAGGGAGCACTGGCAGTTGGTAGGGAACACTAGCAGGTTGTAGGGAGCACTGGTAGGTTATAGGGAGCACTGGCGGGTGGTAGGGAGCCCCGACGGGTGGTAGGGAGCCCTGCCGTCTCATCTCTCCACCAGAGCACCTCCCGCCCAGGCAGCGGAGTGGAGGACGAGATCTAGATCCAGAAGAACCAAGCCTGAAGACCAACTATGGGCAGAAGAAGAGAGCCCTGAAGGTGGGATTCCCTGGCGGGAAGGCCAAGTTCACGATGTGATTGCTCCTTTTTTCACTGTGTGGAGATAACACACTACTTGCTTCAACTGCTGTTGACATTACAGAAGAGAACATTCATGTTCTTTGTGGACACCTTCTGAAGAGAATGTGATGCTTACGAGGAGGTGTCATGAGAGGGATTTTAGAGCCTGCATGTACAGTCGCTTAGACCTGGGTGCAAGCCAGCAGTTCCGCAAGTCACTTCTCTTCTCATCCGTAAAACGGGGAGAATAAAGGCCTCTGCCTCTGGAGGTTGTTAGGAAGGTTCGATCAGATGATGCGCCTGAAGAGCTCTGTGCATCAGAGCTCTCAACAAATGGTAGTTTTTATTAATAATCTCATTATGCGGCTTTTAATTATCCTCTGTGTTCCATAACAGGCCAATTTACTTAGTTACCAAGCACGCATTTGTTACATTTCTGCCATTTATGCATACAATTTCACAAACCACATTCTAGGATTTAGAAAACAATCATAATTCGGTAGAGCCCTAGAATCCGAGAGACTGGTGGAATCTAGCCGAGGCGTTGGGAGCTGGGGGAAGAGATTCTGTTTGTTTGTTTAGTCTCATTCATTGCGTTTCTTCTACACATGCATGACCACGAATTGTTTTGACCATTTCTGCTTCGGGATGCAATTTAAATACGGATTAGCCTAGATGGCGTTGTTCAGCAAATGTCAAAGTCACACACTGCTTGACCTCGCAGTCCCTCTCCCGAGAAGGCATCGCGCTGAAACGCATTGCTGACGTGTGTCCACCACGCGTGTCCCGCGGCACCACCCGGCGTGGGGCGGAGGGAAAGGGGGACTATGCAATGAGGAGGGCAGGTGCCTCCTCCCTGCGGAGAAGGGAAGGTCTGGTGCCGGGACCAGCACAAGCAGGATGCTAACGCGGGCCGGGTAACACCGCGGGCTCCAGAACCAGACATTTGCGGACTTTGCCCTAAGCCCCACTGACTGCTGCCGGTCCCAGGTAAAGGGACTGTGCCTCTACTCAGAGGCGCCAAATCACAGGCTGGCAGCCTCAGGGACTGGCCATCTCTCTCCATCCAAGATCCCAAAAGAGAGACCCTATTGGCCCACCTTGGGGCAGGTGCCCACCTCTGGACCAATAAAACATGTCCTGATCAGGTGCTTGCCCAGAAACGCCTGAGCGGCTGGGCTCACAGTGCAGACCCCCGCCCTGGGTCCCCGCTGGGCCAGGAGGGGCACCCTAACCCTGGACTGGAGCTGTCTAGATTTCAAATGTCCTATCCTATTAGTCCCAGGCACTTGCAAGTTTTCTGAAATTCTAGTATTTCACACCCAGATGACAGGCCAGCAACACCGCCGCTTGCCATCTTGAGCGCTTTCGGTCCATTTCTGCTGCTGTAACAGAATACCACAGAACAGAAATTTGTCTCTCACCGTTCTGGAGGCTGCGAGGTCCAAGATCAAGGACTGGACCAAGCAAACCTGGCGTGTGGTGGAAGCTTGCTCTCCGCTTCCAAGAGGGCGCCTTCTTGCTGCATCCTGGCATGGCGGAAGACCGGAAGAAAAGGGCCTCGGGCACCCCCTTCGACCTCTGTTAAAAGAGCACCAACGCTCTTCATGAGTGCGGCACTCGTGGCTTGGTCACCGTCCCAGAGACCCCGACTCTTAATGCTCACACCGGGGATTAGGTTCCAGCGTAGAAACCTTGGAGGACACACGGGTTCAAACCACAGCAAGCGTCTTTGGTTTGCAGCGCCAGGAGGCAGAGACCCTCACTAAACACATCCTACGGAAAGTAAAACCGAGACTTGGTGAGGGGAAAAGGCTTATCCAGTGTCACAGCTGATTTCAGAAACACCCAGAGGGCCCAGCCGCCAGCAGGAGACCCACCAGGCATGAGCGCCCACGAGGGCAGAGGTATGTTTGTTTTGTCCCCTGCTGTATACCCGGCGTTTGGCACAGAGTGGACGCCCAATGACTCTTTGGTGAATGAATTAATGTATCTTAATACTGTAAGGGAAACATATTAAAAAGGACCTGCAATGTTGAGAGTGACCATTTCTGCGAGTCTGGCCATGCCTTTTCCTCCCATTCCTCCTCCTCAGCGGCTGCCTGGCCCACCCCATGCATCACCCAAGGAAATGGGGCCCATCCATCAACCCTCTCCTCCCCTCGCCAGTCATGGGCACTCCATCAGCAAACCCTCCAAATGTTCCACTTCAAGGCATTTCTCAAACTCAGGCTTTACCGCCCCCCACCTCCATTGCTACTGTGCCCACTTGGAACCCACGTCTCTCATGTGGAGGAGCAACCTGCCTCCTAACTAGTCTTTCTGTCTCTACTGTCCTCTCCTCCATCAGATATGATCAGGTTTGGCTGCGTGTAACTGAAACCCCCAAAAAGCAATGATGCCGATAGTACGAAGTTGATCACTTTCTCTCCAGAAGAAAGCAGTCCAGAGCTGAGAGGGTAGCTCTGTGGTCCTCAGGAGCCCAGGTCCCCTCTTCCTAATTGCTTAGCCATGCTCTGCTCATGACTTACACCTCATAGCCCAAAGTGGTTGCCTAACCCCCCATCATTGTGTCTGCATTCTAGCCAACAGAGTACTGAACAGTATTATATTTCCCTATTTTATAGAGAGGACACAGAGTTTGAGAAGTTAAATCACTGTCTTAATGGCCACCATGCAACTGGCAAAACTGTTGGACAAAAAGCACAATCCATGGGGCTCTGAAGCCAGAGACCACATGACATGATGCTCCTCAACCCCCAGTGTTACCTTAAGAGGCCAAAGAACTTCACTGTGCAGCAGGTCAGCAGATACAGCTCCACTGGCACAGAGCACAGAATTGGAAGTGGCGGGCAGCTTTCAGCCCAGGGTAGCAGACCCCGGGCACGGTGGCGACTTGGGAGTTGGGAAATTGTGTCTAGAGCTTTTTCTTAGACACAGAGAAAAGCAGTATTTCTAACCAAAGTGCAAAGTTTTCTCATTCAGAGGCTCTTTTCTTTAATATAACACATGCTAAGACTTAGATTTCTAGCCTAGTCGTTAACATGTACATTTAAAATGGGCAAAAGCCTTCCGCAGCCAAACAGAACGGTAACATTCCGAATTTCGATCATGTTCTCTTAACTGCGGCATCGATGAGTCCCAGCGGGCCAGTGGGGGAAACTTGGTTATGACTTTGAAATCCTCCAAAATTACTAGATCCACCCGAAATCTGATTTCATTCTTCTTTTTTTTATTAAAAAAAAATGCACTCCAAACATTAGCTGAGATTTTTTAAAATGCGCATAAATATTTGCAATCAGCATCGCTTGGGCTCTAAAGATAAACAGTCATAAAACAATATTGTGACCGCATTTTCCCCTCCTGCTAAACAACTTCCTCAGAGGGGGAAAGGTTAGACTAATCAGAGGTAAATTAACTACAGCTGCAGCCAACCGCTGTTTTCTCCGTAGAGAGAAGGGTCTGCGGTGATTGTGCCGAGCGGTGATTGTGCCGTGCTGCCCGCGGCCTGTCTGCGGTGGTGGCTGGCCGCATCCGACCCGCACAGGCTGAGGCGCCAGAGGGAGACCCTTGCTGGGGAATGCTGCTCTTCCTGGGACACACACCCTGGGAAGGCCAGCGGTGGCTGTCACTGTGGCGTGGGCACTTATGGGGCACGCAGCCAGGGTCCCTGTCTTCCGTTGTCGGCAGTCTCGTGATGGGCTCCGAGCTGGATGTTAATTCAGGGATATGCATGTTTAGAAATGTTATTTTAAAAAGCAGCTTATTGTTTCAATTTGCGCTGCTAGAAGCTGCCAAGTCTTTAACTCTGCCGCCAAAAGAAATTTAGCTTCCAGATTTATTAAGTCTTCCCCTAGTTCATTGCAAGCGCTTGGTGCATATTTAAGGGGAGCTGTAGCATGCCGTCTCTCCCAAACTCAGCTTTCCACAGACCCTCCGCACCCAGAGGACGTTCCAGTCGACTTTGCTCTCAACATTGGTCAACAGCCCCAGGCCACGGGGCTCCCCAGCCCCACCCTAGTGACCCAGCAGGTGGCAGGATGCTTTCAGGGTTAAAGTTAAAGTAAGGTGATGCATGCATTCATTCAACAAACATTTATCCAGTGTCCACGGCACCAGTACCCGATCCTTGTGTACTAGAGACACAAAAGAGGAAAGACCTGCTCGTATGAAGCCTGCATGCCGGGGGGCAGGGCAGACCAGGAACAACATACAGATCGTGTGTGTGCGTTTGGGGCTGAGGCTGTGAAGGAAATTAAGGAGAGTCAGGAGTTTGGAGGAGGGGGAGGGGAGGGGTGGTGCCATTTCGTGTCTTGTTTGCTACTCAGCACTGGGTTATTATAGCCCTTTGCTCACAGCTTTCTTTGTCCAATAGGCCTCATTTTTTAGGGCCAAGAGGTTCGATTAGTCCAGAGTTTCAGAGCTCAGGTTCCGGAGCCAGGCAGGGGTTCGAATACAGCTTGTCACTCATGCACTGGACACCCTGGGTGACTGGCGTCACTCTGCAGTGCCTTCGTTTTCTCACCTGTAAAACTAGGACAACAGCCCAATCCATTTCATGGCTTGCAGCAATGCAAATACCGTTCCCAAGAGCACGCTCATTGCTGCGTTCGGGACAGGGATAGCGTTGCCTCAGTGTCAGCTGTTACTGAGACTTGCGGCCCTAAGCATCCCTTTAAATACCTGCTTCGTGTTCTGGATTGCAGACATCCCACGATTCATTTACCCTATTGCAGGTGCTGCACGTCCTCTTCTGTCCATGCGACCCACTCACACTCTTGTTGCTAAGGGCCCGCTCTCAAAAAGTGAGAGTAAGCCCACATTCTAGAATAATCGATATTACCATTGTACTTTCTCCAGTAGTTGCACCAGAATGTAGCAGGGTGCCCACTTCCTTGTACCCTCCCTAGTACAAATGCCACCAGTCTTTTAAATTTTGGCCCTTCTGAGGGATGAAAACTGACACCCCGGGGGTTTGATGAGCACTTCACAGCGGTCCAGTAGGGCTGTGCATCTTTTTAACAGTGTTCTGACTGCATTGTTCCCCTGGCGACTTGCCTGTTCATGGCTTGGACTCCTCTCCACTCTCATCCTCTCCTTCTCAAACTGAGCATCTGTTTCCGTGAAGCAGAAGCCCAATGCGTGAAGCCCACCTGTCATGCAAAGGAGGAAGTATCAGCCAATAGCTAACATTTTCAAAACACTGTCTATGTGCCGAGTATCAGGCTAAGACATTCTGTGAATTCACTCACTTCATCATCCCAGAATTCCTATTACTCTGTGATGTGGACAGAATTATTTTCCATACATACGAGATGCTAAAGTGGAAGGATTGCTTGAACCCAGGAGTTCAAGGCCAGCCTGGACAACATAGCAAGACCCCCATCTCAAAAAAAAAGGAAAGAACGCAAGCACAGAGAGGCTTAGCTACTTACCCAATGTCACACAGCTAGAAAACTACAGACCTGGGACTTGAATAAATGTGAATCTGGCCTCATCTTAATCATTCTACTAAGCTGTCTCTACAAATCCATGCCAGCAGCCCCTCAGCCTTCCACTTTCGGCTTCCAAGTACGAGCCAGGGCCCATAACGTAGGAAGATAAAAGGAAAGAGGACCACTATTGTTTTCCCCCAGCATGACTGTTTTTTTCCTTTCTTCTGCCTGAATAAATACCTCCTTCAGCAATTTAAAACACACAAGCAACACCCTCCTTGTGGATGTTGCTGCTTACATGTGTGGGGGTTCCTTTTTGGGTGGCATTAGCAAAATCCCTCAGGAAAAACCAACATCTCACAAATCCTTCTGGTTGGAGATTTTGCTTTGTTTTGTCTTGTTTTCAAACCGCAGCTCTGAGAATGTTTGGCCTGGTTGAGACGCTCTGATGTTTCCTTGCAGGGAAAGCGGCACTAGACGTTAAGGCAAATATTGGTTTATCAGTCGTAACTGTTGAAGCTGGAATTCAGGAGTTTTACTCAAAAATAAAATAAAATAAAAGCACGTGAGCGGTGACTGAAGATTCAAGAGCATTTTGGGGAGTTGGCTTTGCATTGTGCCAGGCACTTTTGTTGCATTACCTTACTGATTCTTTACAAAAACCTCGTGGGATAGGAATGACCAGTATTGCAGGAAACGGAGGCTCAGAGAAGGCCAGAGACTACCCCAAGTGCTCCTGGCCAGTGAGTGGTGGAGGTGGGTTTGCATCCAGGCCTGCAGGATTCTACAGCCAAAGCCCAACTCTAATCTCTACCCTAAAAGAAGGTACTAGAAGGCACTACTAGAAGGCACTGTTGGGAAGATTTAAAAATATTTCAAGTTTTTCATTGCAGTGACTAAGTTTCTGTTTCACAGGGCTGGCGTACAAAAGAGCAACAAAAAATGAAACAAAATCAACCCAGCTGTCCCGTCCACCAGGAGGGGAGAATCAAGTCAGCCTGCAAACCTGAACAGGTAAAACTACAACCTGGCCCTGCCCTCCTGACGTCAGGGCCTGTGGGGTGTCCTGTGAACACTGTCTTCAGACAGACCCCCAAGAGGAGGGATCCCAGAGCCAAGGCAACCACATTTGACAGATGAGGAAACTGAGGCCCAGAACTGGGAAGACCCTTTCCTGACATCATCCTGAGCTTCCTGTGTGAAATCACAACGCAGAGGAGAGACTTTGTTTTCCAGCCGCGGTCGGCAGAATCACGGCGCCCCAAAAGGTGGCCCCGTCCGAATCCCTGGAACCTGTGGATGTCACTTTACGTGGCAAAAGAGACTTTGCAGATTTGATTAAGGATCTTGAGGTGGGGAGATTATCCCGGATTATCTGGGTGGCCCAATGTCATTGCAGGATCCTTCTAAGAGAGACAAGAGTGTCGGAGTCTGAGAGGGACAGCCGAAGACGAGGAGGGAGTTCTAGAAGCTGGAAAACTCAGGGAAGGAGATTCTCCCCAGGACCTCCAGAGGGAGGACCGCCCTGCCGACACCTCGGCTCTAGTTTGGCACACCTGTGTAGGACTTCTACCTAGAACATTTTTTATTTTTATTTTTTGGCTACTTGATCTTGGAATACCTCTAAAATTTAAGATCAGAAATTCGTGCTGACTTAAGCCGCGGAGTTTGCGGTGGTTTGTCACAGTGGTAGTGGGAGTCGATGATGACACCCCCTCCCTCCTCCACTCGCCCCTGCATGCGCAGCGTTTCCAGATTCCAAGGACAGAGACCGCGATACAACGTCCAGCCTCGAATGTTGCCTCGAAAACTCCTGCCTGATGTTGCCTGGCTGTGTGATTTACCTGTTTGAGGGAAAAGATGACACAAACGTCTTGATTTTAGGATTGGTGAGGTTCACACATGCCCACGCCGTCCCTCTCGCTGGCGTCCTACCGAGCAGGATGCTTCTAAATCACAGCGCCGCATCATCATGGCCGAAGTCCACGTCGGCTCAGGGCTCTTTGGGTCCCTTGTGGCCTTCTTCTGCGCCGGGATCCCGCCCAGGTCACCACGATCCTGCATTTTGTCCTCGTGTGACCTCAGGCTCCTCTTGGATATGACGGTGACTCAGATTTTCCTTCTTTTTGGTGACTTTGACCTTTTTGAGAAGTGCCGGTCAGGTATCTTGTAGAATGCGCCTCAACTGGGACATTCTTCATTTAGTAACCACCAGCAACAAAAACCCTCTTTTTAAAAAGAAATACTGTCACGAAGGGCATGATACGGGATGAAAGAAATCCTACAGTTAAAAATTCCCGTGTCTTTCTCTTTCCCACTCACCAGCTGGCGTGTTCCTTCCTGACGTCACGCGCAGAGGACGCCATCCATCCGTGGGAGGGTTAGCTCTTCTTCGGGGGCTCTGCGTTCCAGGTAGATCGTGGTTTCAGGGCGCAGGGCCGTGTGGACGCCTTCCCGGAAGGCTGAGGGGCCTCGTGGCTAACCCGGAGTGAGCACGCACGGCGCAGGCAGTGTTCACAGCCCTGACACCGACCACGGCACTGTGAGGGACAGGCCACCGAGCCCCATTCGCACGGGGGAGGCGGAGAGGCGGACGCCTCTGCCCAGAGCCCATGGCGAGTCGGCGGCGGGTCGGGAGTCACACCCAGTCCGACTGCGTTTTTCCAGCCCCAGACCGACTCACTTAACGGAGACAGTGAGGCAGGATGTTTAAAACAGGCACAGCCCTGGGAAAACCCAAGCCAGTTACTATTGTTCTTTTTTCTACTTTTGGTGAGCGTCTAAACCTCCTCTCCTGAGGGAAGACGGGCGTGAGCAAGAGGGCTCTGCCTGCGTGTGCAGGCGTGGCCGGGCGCTGCTCAGCATCATCAAGCAGTGCACGTGCAGGTGGCTTTTTAGTATCGTCATTGTTATTATTATTTGGCCTGTGAATACAGTATGTGCTTAGCAGGTGACTTTTTAGCACAAGGACCAAAAAAGCAAAAATCAAAAAAGTAAGAATAGTGGTGAGTGGTCATCTCTATCCAGCCACGGAGACATCCTTCTCCATAGCCTGTAGAACAGCACGGAACAGCTGTATCATAACTCATTAAACTGGTCCCCTAGTGACGTGCATCACCCTCCCACAGCTCCCTGCGAATCCGTTCCCTGAACATAGGAGTCGGCAAACCTTTCCCATGAAGGGCCAGAGGGTAAGGGTGTTCAGGCTTCGTGGATCACGCGGTCTCTGCTACCGAGACTCAGCCCTGCAGACAACGCATAAACCCGTAGGCATGGCTGTGTGCTGATAAAACTTTATTTATGGACACTAAAGTGTGAATTTCCTGTAATGTCCATGTGTCATGAAATATTCTTTATTTTTTCTCAATCACGTAAAAATCTACAGACCATTCATTCTTGGTTTGTGGGCTATGCGGAAACAGGCTGCGGGGCCTGTGGTTTCGCCATCTGCAGTCTGCAGACCCTTGCTCTAAAGGGAATTTGAGTTAAAGGGTGTGTGAGCCTTTACATTTAGATACACGCTACAAAACCTCTTTTGTTTAAGGCAAAACCGATTTTTACTCCCACAATCTACGAAGACGCCTACCAACTCAAGGTGAGAATCTAATGTGCCAAGTTATAAAATTTGTCTTCCAATCTCTTTCTGTGAGGCATTAGATACCAGCTGACCTAGAATTCTGGTGTTAAACTCGTCCAACTATATTAAAAAGGAGTGATTGCTGAAGAAATTTTTAGAATTTGCTAACAGCCCATGATCGGGGATCAACCAAGTCTGGTCTGATGTCCCAGCAACTGCCTCCTACCCAACGCTCTAGCCAGCCCTGCGGGAATGAAGACGTCTATTTCTTGCAGAAAATCGCTTCTCTCCATGAATTGGGCGGAGGTGGGTGGAGCGGTAGGTGTTGGTAAAGAGATCTGGCTGTCTTGGATCTCAGAAAGTGATAGGGGCTGTCTGCCTGCCTCTGTAAACAGCACAGCTTCTGAAAAAGAAACGGAGTGGACCACCTCGGGGTAGGCAGGCCTGTCTCCTGGTGCGTCTTCTGTTACCTGAGGATAGATTAACCAGGGGTTAGCAGGCTCCTTGACAACCGCCCGACCCACATTGTGCTGAAGACAACCTCCTCTGCTTTCCAAAGACTTGCTAAGAAGCAGTTAAAATCAGCTCATTTTAGGTTGAATTAGGTCAACAAATTCTTGGGTTTGGCCAAAGGCAAATTTTGCAGAATGAAGAACAGATACAAAACCATCTTCAGCAGAAGCCAGGAGGTTTCAAAGAGAGCAGAGCAAGAATGAATTCCTGGGTTCACGAGCACAGATTTAGAGGGTTTTGTTGTTGTTGTTGTTGTTGCTTGTTTTTAATGAGAAAAATTGCCAGACTAACGTAATCTCATTTTTATTTGAATGACTGATCAAAAGTTAAGTTTAAGTTTTTATTTTTGCGAGATCCAGGGCAAAAAAGGGACAGAGTCCAGATGTTTCCTGTCCTATGTTGATTAGGGCATATGTCATTTGACCATCTCTGAACTCTTTTGAGTGAAAACGAGATGGAATTTCCAAAAAACTCTCCTGAAAGAATTCTAGGTAGGGAGACGGCAAAACCAGGAGGGATTTGTCTGTTCACTCTTGCCCCCTCGGAGTTACACAGAGTCCCTGGAGAGGGCAGACGTTTGGGAAACATTTGTTGAATGAATGAATGAATGCCCCTCTAGTGACGTTCTCCTTGCAGGATACTGGCTAGCTTTTGGCTCCCGGGATGGGAAGACAAAGATTTGAATAGTCTTCAAATTGGAAAACTGACTCAGATCATGGGGAAATGTCAGTTTATTTTTCACTTTGATCCTATATCTATTTGGGGAGCAATTTGGGGGAATAATCTCCTCCATCATGTCTGGGCTTTTCTTGAGAACTCTTTTTACAGGGCCAGTGGGGAAGCTACTGGAGAAGACATTTCATCAATTCCTGCCATCCCTGCCCTGGTTCGAGTTAGCATCTCGGGCGTTCAGGGCGGGTTGCATCACTGGGATAAATGGCCTCATTGTCCTGGCTGCACGGATGTGTCTCCGGGAGAAAGAAGGCCAGCATTTCTTTTTCTTCCTTCTCTCTTTTTATTTTTAACTTCTGTGAACAGATACTGCAAGGATGGAGGGCAGTTTAGGGAAGGGAAAAGCTGGGCTTCAAATAATGCATCGACTCTTCCGGCTCTGACAGCACCGTGCTGGAGCCCACTGCTGGGGGTCAGCGCGGCGTGCTGGGTGCGCTCAGAGCACCCCTCTTTCCTCGTCTGTGTCAGAACATGAGCCACGGTGCCTGCCGCGTGTAAGAGGCATTACTGTTGGGCATCTGAACGTCAGACAGTGGATGTAGGATGAATTCCTTTTCCTAAACTCTTACCACTGTTGACAGGGGATGAAAAGGCAAACCCTGCTCAGGGGCCTCCGGGCCTTTCCTTTCCATGCGAAATCTCACTGGCAGGGAGGTGGATCAGCCCTGGCAGGGGTCAGGAAGCCACAGCCCGTGGGCTAACGCTGGCGCACCGCCTATTTTGGTACAGCCCGCCAGCTAAGAATGATCTCTATACTTTCAAATGGCTGAAAAAAATCAAAGAAGAATATTTTGTGACGTAGGAGAATTATATGAAATTCAAATTTCAGTGTCTGTGCCCAGTCGGTCGTCATTATTTGCAGACTTGGCGTTTGCAGATTTGCCTACTCGCCGAAATGTATTTGCAACCCCAGAACCAATACTCAAGGCACTTTGGTGGTGGTTGTCAGACATGCACGAAGCAGAGAAAACTTTAAGTCACCCAGTGTGCATGCTCCTGACTGGTCCAGTCGAGGCCATGCTCTGCCTCTTGTTTCTCACTGCAAACTAGTGGCTGTAGTTTACTAGTGTAAACTAGCGTCTCACGTTGTGTTGCTTTGTGTTGGTGATTACAGTATTCAAAATGGCCCTGCAGTGTCGTGCTGCGCCTCCGGCAGGGGTTCTCAGGGGCGAGAAGGCCGGGCTGTGCCTTGCGGGAAAGGTGCATTTTACACTGACACATCTGACATCAGCTCACCTAACACGATGAGCTTTATTCAAGTACGAGCTAGAGCGCTGCTGGCCTTGAGTTCAGCGTTAATGAATCCACAGTGTATATTAAGTAAGGCGAATTTAAAGAGAAACCCACATGTAAAACGAGGTTATGTATTGATCACTTGAAAAAGTGCCAAAACAGTAACACCCCTTACCTGCAGCAGGTACCTTGGCTCACTTTCTGAACACGGACAGGCAGGCGATGGATGAGCTGTTCTCTGAGCACGTCCCGCACACCGCGTCATCCCCACCACCGGGCTCCGTCGTGCCGATGTCAGCGCCGGAAGAATCGATGCGTTATTTATTTGAAGCCAGCTTTTCCCTTTCCTGAACTTCCCTCCATCCTTGAAGGACCTATTAATAGAAGTTAAAAATAAAAAAAGAAGAAAGGACCAGAGTCTCACAGGATCATAGCCCTGTATGTCCCGCAGGAGTATTTGCAAATTCGGACGTCGTGGCGACTTTATAAAACATCGCTACTGTGAATGACGAGAATGGACTGCATGGAGTTCTGTCGGAACGGAGCCTCGTGCATCGGTCCCTGTGCTGCCTGTGGCTGCTTTGGAATTTCAGCAGCAGAGCTGAGTAGTTGCGACAGAGACGGTATGGCCTCCAAAGCTGAAAGTATTTACTCTCTCTGCAGATAAAGTTTTCCGACCCCGCACTGATGCACAAGGAAATGGAGCTGAGAGTGAAGAGGAGACGAACAAACATTGCGATTCAATTGAATGTTGACCTGGAACATCATTTTTTTTTTTTTTTTTTTTGCCTTGGGCTGGTTCTCTTATTGCCAGACAACCGAGAGGGACCAAAGGTCTCGGGCCAAAAGGTTGTGGTTGGTTTTAGTCACTTCTTTATAACCATGTCTGGTGACCTGAACTAATAACTCTGGAGTGATTTGACTGGTCAACTGATCTCAGCTTTTCCAACGAAATCCCTGTTTTTCCAGATGGTTTCACACATGCCGTGGTTTCACAAAGACCGTGCACTCTTGTCTGAGAAGGAAAAGGTGAAGACGGTGAAGCACCTTCTCTGACAGCAGGTTGCCGTAGGTTCAAGCCCCGGCTCCATCCGTCACTTCCTAGCTGCGCAAACTTGAAAAAGTTACTACCCCTCTCTGAGTCTCAGTTTTCCTCACCTGTGCATCATCATTTGGTGATTACTAAATGGACCTATTCAGCAAAAATTCAAGAAATGGGCATTGTTTATTAGGATAACTGTTACAAAGTCCCTGATCTGACACCTGGCCTGTACAAAATGCTTAAAATGGAAGCTCTACCTTTTAAAAATATAATCTTATGAGGTGGCTTGTTAGGATCTTAAAACAATGGCTAGTGTGTAACAGGTGTTCAATACTGACGCTAGATAAATGTCATTAAATATGTGAAGGGAAAGTTCTACAGGTTTATTTGAATTTTCTGCACCTGGTCTCAATCTCAGGCTCTGGAAGGTTCTGTTCCAGGTCAGAATTTCTCCCAAAGCACAGACAATGATGTCAGAGGGTTTTGGGTGCCATATTTTAGCACGGGAGGGACCCGCTGTGCAGGAGAGGCAGTAGCTTCCTCAGAGGGACCACCTGGGAAAACTTGCACGGCCCCAAGAGCGACCACCTCCCCAAATCCTGCACCCTGGGTGCCCCTCGTGCCTCCCCCAGCCCCAGCCCCGCTGGAGCACTTGAGAAGCCAACACAGTCAGAGTGCCAGAGCCGTGTGGGTGGGTGAGTGGGGACATCACCTAAGGTCTCGTAGGGCGTGGTGAAGGCCTGGCTTTTATTGCAAGATATTTGAACAGCGGAATGACAAGATCCCATTTCCATTTCCATTTTAAAAGAGTCATTTCGGTGTAAACAGATCACCGTGGAGGAACTTGAATACTCTGAGGGCAAAGTCATTGGCTCATGGAGACGCAGCTGCCAAAATTCTGTTCTCTCAAGCCCAACGTCCTAACCTTAACCGTTAGGCAGCACCGTCTCTCCATACAGCACCACTAATCATTCCTTCCTGCCTTCTTTCCTTCCTTCCTTCCTTCCTTCTTTCCTTTCTCTCCAGGGTCTTCCTCTGTCTCCCTGGCTGGAGTGCAGTGACTCAATCATAGCTCACTGCAACCTTAAACTCCTGGGTTCAAGTGATCCTTCTGCCTCAGTCTTCCGAGTAGCTGGGACTATAGGCACATGCCACCACACTCAGATATTTAAAACTTTTTTTTTTATAGATGGGGTCTTGCTATGTTGCCCAGGCTGAACTTGAACTCCTGGCCTTAAGCAATCCTCCCACCTCATCCTCCCAAAGTGCTGGGATTACAGGCACATGAGCCACCTGGCCCAGCCCCCAGCATCCACCATTTCTAGGGGCCTCTTTGTCCCTCCCTGAGCAACAGGCTTTGCGTTTTAGCTCAGTGAGTGCAACTTCAGGAGAGATGAGCTGGTACTTCTGCTTTACAGATGAGGAAACCGAGGCTCTGGGAGTTGAAGCAGCTTTCTCAGGGGCACACCACTAGGACGCAGCCTGAGGCCACTCCTTGAATGTCCATATCCAGCCCTTTCTGTCAAAGTCCTCAGTCCAAGCGTCCACCCATCTACTTCCCAGCAGTTTCTGCAGGGTCCACCATTGTAATTCCACGTTTCCATAACTGCTAATTCACATTTATGCTGTTGCGGATGAAACACAACTCACCGAGGATATTATTTAGCCTCTTGACTGACATGTGTCCCCCACTTAATTTCTCTTAATTAATATGGCACTTAATTTTCCAAACACACAGATGATGGGATTACAAGGAACTAGGATTCATATTCCTACTCTAATAGGGTTGCCAAATTAAACATAGGACAACTGGTTAAATTTGAATTTCAGATAAACAAGAATACATTTTTCAGTATAAGTCTTTCCTAAATATTGCATGGGACATACTTATACTAACAAAATAATTTATGGTTTATCTGAAATTCAAATTTAACTGGGTGTCCTGTATTTTTATTTCTAAATCGGATGGACCTAACTTTGTCAACGCAGCAACACCTTCTCTGTATATACTCTTCTCTGTAGGAAAAAAATTTAAAAAAATAATTAGCAAGAATTTTTTCTTTAGACACTAACATGATTCTCTTTTTTATCATTTTATTATTTTATTTTATTTTTTATATCAGCATATTATGGGGGTACAAATCTTTAGATTACGTATATTGCCTTTGCCCCACCCAAGTCAGAGCTTCCAGTGTGTCCATCCCCCAGACGGGGGCACCACACCTATTAGGTGTGAATATATCCATCCCCTCCTCCCCCTCCCACCTGCCTGACACCTGATGAACGTTATTACTATATGTGCACGTAAGTGTTGATCAGTTAACACCAATTTGATGGTGAGCACATGTGGTGCTTGTTTTTCCATTCTTGTGATATTTCACTTAGTAGAATGGGCTCCAGCTCTATCCAGGATAATACAAGAGGTGCTAGATCACCATCGTTTTTTGTGGCTGAGTAGAACTCCATGGTATACATAGACCACATTTTATTAATCCACTCATGTATTGATGGGCACTTGGGTTGTTTCCACATCTTTGCAATTGTGAATTGTGCTGCTGTAAACATTCGAGTGCAGATGTCTCTTTTATAGAGTGTCTTTTTTTCTTTGGGTAGATGCCCAGTAATGGGATTGCTGGATCAAATGGTGTAGCTCTACTTGTAGTTCTTTGAGGTATCTCCATGTTCCTTTCCACAGAGGTTGTACTAGTTCGCAGTCCCAAACATGACTCTCAAGTTGCATTCTCAAGAGTAAGCCAGACCTCCTGGCCTCCCCTCCGCCCTCCTCTCCCCTCACCCTTCAACCTGAGGCACCAGAGTATAAATACCTTTCTGAATAACAGGCAATCAAAACAAATAAATCAGCCCCCCTCTCGTGGTTGTTTTTTCTTTCTGTTTACTGCATCTTCTACTTAAATGAAGGCTATAACGACACACTCGCTATTCTTGTCATTTTTGCTGTTTGATGCTTAATGATGTGCTCCTTCTAAACGGCATTAAAAACCATTCCGTGCCTGTCATGAACGCCCGGAGGCACGAGCAACCTCGCTCAGCCCTCAAAAGTAATTAAAGACGATCAACCAAAAATGCCAGGGGTCTAGGGACCCAGATTCCAAACTCCACCCACCTGCCGCAGGAGCCAGCTCCGGCAACTGGGAGTATTTACATTTAACTCTTTGATGGACAACAGCGTCTTGCAGGGCTCAAACCACCCCCCCAGCGCCGGCTGGAGATGGAGACACCCAAGAACTTCACAGAACAATCCATGGACAGTGAGTTTCAAGAGAGAGAAAAAGTTCCCAGCCTCGACACCGCAACACTGCTCCCGCCTGTCCCACTTTGGCTGTTTGCAGGTGATTGATTTCTAGTCCCTTGAAAAGATTTACAAGCAACAAGGAAGAGGAGATAGAAAATAACACGGTAAACATTTTTTTAAACCAACACAAACGGTATTTTTCTGAAACGACAGTAAGAATCAAATTGAAGCTCATGGTAGCAGAAGCTTAATACCTTAAAATACCTTCATATCATCAACATCTTCATGCATTTTCAAGTACAGGATAATGTTCCATTGTGTCAATATCTAAAACCATGGCTGAGAATAATTTTCTTTAGGACGGAAAGAGCTGCCTGTCCCAAGAAGGAAACTGAGCTAGAATTGCGTGTTCACAGAAAACGCTGCTGCTTGGGCCCGGCGGACAAAAAATTGTGGAGAAACAACTTGGGAAAGTGAGGAACACAGCGCTCCGAATCCCCTCCCCGGGCGTGCATTCAAAAGCAGCAAGATGTGGGAGGGCACTGAAGACACAAAGGGTCCAGCGGTCTTTTTAGCAGATTAAATAGCTGCAATGTTCAATATCCATTAGCGTTGCCCCAAATCACAGCTGAAAGAAGACATTTCATATTAATACCAGACCTTTTCTGTGTGGTTTATAAGCTGCTGTATAGAAAGACAAGGAATTGAGAGACTGTGATAGTGTATGCAAAAGTTTGGCTCAAATCTCGTTGCTTACGCAACAGGAATATGCAATTTGTTCATTTCCAGTGCATCTGCCCTGTGAGGTGGGGAGGGCATGGGAAATTTCCAGGAGGCTTTGGATAAATTCTGGGAATATGGGGATCTCACTGCCTTCTCTAGTTAAATCTGCCTAAGCAGGTGCATCATTCTGGGTGGACAGGTCCTGTCCTGGGTTTGACCTCCCAAAGCAGCCAGGTGGTGTCCCTGCTGCTGGGTTTCCCCGGGGAGCCCTTGGCCTTAGGGGTCAAGTGGCTGTTGGCGGCAGGGTGACGCCAGCCAGAGGGAGGACAGCACCCCAAACAAGGGCACAGCCCTCCCCCATTCATGCAGAGTAAACAAAACCCACAGGCCAGTTTCCTTCCCCTCTCATGGGGAAGAAATTCCTTGGGGCCAACCTTCCCTGGAATTTCCAACTCCTGACTCAGTGGGGGTTTGGAGCCTATCACTCCATCTTCCTTGGAGACCAGGTTCCAACCCAAACTCATGCAGGCTGTTTAGCAACCAAAAGCAACATTAAAAAATTCTCATAGATCTGACAGAAAATTGACAGAACCTATTTTGAATGGGCAGAGATATGAAGCACCGGTCACTCTTAAACCTGATCTTGGGGAGTGCAAATTGGAAGGGTTTCCTAGGAAGGCAAGTTGGCAGCAGCTATCAGGAGTGTAAATACACTCCCCAGCCCTGCGTTTCCACTGCTAGGAATTTAGCAGCAGATCTAATTTACCTGTGTGAGAACATCACAGCAACGAAAGACTGAGCCCATTCTGTCTATTGGCAAGGGACTGGCCAAACCATGGTTCACTAATGGGAAGGAAAATTGACTCAGGTGCTGTAAGAGAAAAGAGCAACACGCAGACCGTGTGCACAGCGTGTCAGCTTCCTGTGGCGGGGGGTGCACATACACAGCCTTCTTCATATACGCAGAGAATAACTAGGGAGGGAGATGCAAGAAAGTGAAACGGTTGCCTCTGGGGAGAGGAACCCAGGAATGGGAGGGGAGATGAGGTGGGGGAGAAAACTTTTACTGTTTGTTTGGAAAAACTGTTTGCCATGTACAAATATCATTTATTAAAATTGAATTGAATTTTTAAACGTTTAAATACCACTTAATTCCATTTCGGTTTTCTGATTGAAGATGAATTTATCCTGCAGACTAGATGCAACTTGGACATCACGTGGGTAGCAGGGAGCTCCAGCGCAAGGGCTGCATTTTATTATGCTTGACAGTTTCATCTCATCAGCAACGCAATGTCATTTGCTGTCATTTGCTGTGCCGAGTATTGTTGCCAAATGTGGCTTTGGGACTGCAAGGTAACCTGGTACTCGACTATGTGCAAATTCATGTGTGCAAATTTGGTGTGTGCAACTGTGTGTGACTCCAGGGAAGCCATCAAAGATGAAATTAATTGTCATCGTGGGCTATAAAAAAAAGGACTTCACCAAATGAAGGAAAGAGTGGCTAAAATATGATCAGAGACCTCCCTTCCCTGGAGTGACCCCAATTTCTGCTAGGGAAGAAAGAAGTTTCTGAGTTGGAAAGGATCAGAGAGTTTAAATCTTTGCTACAAGAGGAGCAGCTTGGTGCATTTTTATGCATGTGGGTATGTGACCAACGCTAGATTATTAATTAGGATCGATTCCAGCTCTAAACATAGAATATATAAGAGAAACAGCATCTTTTACTCTTATGTATGAATTATTGATCTTAAGGAGATAATAGGAAGAGTGTACAAAGTGAGCGTGCACAAATACATTCATAGCGACATTGTTTAAAGGCGGAAAGATGGAAACAACCCAAATGTCCATCAGTGGGGGATTGCTAAAGTAAATAGGCATAAATCCATGCTGCAATGAGCATAAATCCATTCCTTCCTGTGAAGGAACCACAGTTTGACCAATCCCTTGCTACTAAACAGGTTGGGCTCAGTCTTCTGTTACCACAATGTTCTCACACAGGTAAACTGGATCTGTTGTCAAATGCCTAGCAGTGGAGATGCAGGGCTGGAAGTGTATTCAGAGTCTTGGTAGGCAGCTGCTCATGGGAGAATACGCATAGATCTTTACTGACACAAAATCACGCCAGTGAGAGAAAGTTAAATCAGGGTGTCAAATGGCATGTGTCCTTTGATGCCTCTAATATAAAGCAGGGCCATGTACGTGATACATGATGTGTGATGGGTAGTATATAACCTTATCGAGGGAACTCAGATCTGGACTGATGATGAAGGATTATTGCTTTCTTTTTTCTCTATTAGTATAGTTTAAGTTTTCCAGAATGCAAATTACTAGCTGTAGACCGAGTGATTTTTTTTTAACTGCGAGAGAAATGAAGAGATATTCCACCAGTGGGAGGGGGCAAAGAAGTGTGACTGTGCACAGGTCTGTATTTATTACCTGTGCATTCATTCAACAAGCATTCATTGAACACTAGCACTACCTGCCAAAAAGACCCAGACTAGCTCTGTGTAAGTCCTAGGAGCCGCAAAAGCGCGAGTTCTCACGTCTGCAAAATAATTCACAATGAACACATTTACTCCAAGTCCCTAACGAAGCATGAGAGCGTTAGGTCGAACCACATGAAACTGCCGGCTTCCCCGGCCCAGAGCGGTCAGATATGCGCAAATTCGCGTGGTTCAACTTAATCCATTCAGCATTCTTTTGACCTGTCAAATTTCCAATTCTTTTTTTTTTTTTTCCCCTACTCTTCTCCCCTCCTCCCAGATATCTGGGAGGGGGGCTGCTCTGCCGGAGCCCTGGGCAGGGGCCGAGCCTGGGCCTGGGGAAACAGGTGCCCCGAGGAGAGCCGAGCTCTGGGCCCCTCGACTCTTGTCACTGAGAGAGAGCAGGTTTGGAGGACAGGGGACAACAACCCCGTCTCCCGGCTGCATTCGGAGGAGACTCGCCGGCCCGCGTGGACGCGGCCGCGCGCGCGGGGCGGGGTGCCCATCTGCGCGCCGAGGGCCGGGGCCCTGCCAGCCGCTGACCTCCAATCTGTCACTCCCGGCTGAAAGGCGGCCGCGGCGAGGGCCGCCTCCCGCTCCGCCTATTCAAAGCGTGAATGCGGCGCGGTCCACGCCGACCCGCCGCCAGGCCGCGCGGCTCCCCGCAGTTTACACCGCCGGCCTCAATGCCGCTCGCGGCGCCCCATTCAGCCGGGCCTGCATGCAAAAGAGCCGGCCATTAGATCATCGTAATTATCCCATTGACACCGCCCGGGGCCCCCGTGGGGCGCGGGAGCCCATCAAACGCGCCCCTAATGAGGCGCTCCGGGCCCTTTGTGCGCGCGCCGCCCCCTCGCCGCCGCGGACAGGCGGTGCCTTTCAGCCGCGGCCGCCCCGCTGACCCCCGACCCCGGGGTGATGACATCACAGCCCCGACGGGCGACCGTTTTTATTGGCACACACTCGGCGCTTGTTTCCTGCGCCCGCGCCGGCCCCCCCGCGCGGGCGACGCGGATCGGAGCCTAATGGGCACATGCGCGCACTACAAAGGGCCGCCGCGTTCCCACGGGCGCGGCGTGGGCGCTCGCGCCGCTAATCAGCGCCCGCCCGGCCGCGGTCCCGGGCAGATGTCCGCAGCTCTGCGGGTTTTAATTAGAACGTTCTACTTATGTTTATCAATGCACTTTTTTCCCCCGAAATGAAAAAGATGTTACTTCCTCGTGGTGTTTTGCAAATTACGCCTTCATAAGGGTGATTAAGAGACGCTTATTTGGAACTAATCGGGGCTTTTCTCCCCCTCCCTTTTAACAGGCTGCTGCTAAATTATTATTTTTTTTAGAAAAAAGAATTAATTAAACTCGAGGTTTAAAAAGATTCTGTTTTCTTATGTCACAACAACTCCTTATAGCGGGGAGGCTGTGTACGGTTCTTCCCTCCGATGCAAAAAGATGGCAATTTGCAAGAATTCCTTAATTTCAAACGCGGCTTGACAGAAAAACTTGACTTAGCGTTTTCGGTTTTCGTGTTTCCTTCGATAGCATTTTCAGTTGGGTTTTTTTTTTTCTTCCCCAAACTGACTCAGTGAAGGACATTACTGTTGGTTCATGACTCCAAGTTTATGAAAGGTCCACTTTAAACAGAGAGCAGTTTGGGCTTTTTTAAAGTATAAACTCGATACTCTCCGTCAAACTTCTTCAGCACATATGGCTTTTAATGTAATTTTGTTTAACCACAACCATAATTTAATTTGCCATAAAACTGAAATGAAAGGACATTACAAACGAGCTTTTGACTTGAGTGTCAGTTAAAATAACCATTTACTGAGAGGCCCTAACTTAAAGAAAATGGCATTATTTCATTGCAAGTAGGGTGCCAGAATTTGAAAGAAAAAAAAAAAAACAAGAGAATTTCTCTTTTTAAAGTCAACTCGTTATCTATGATTGGGAAAAGCTTAGCCTTTATATAAAATAGTGTCTCGGCTCCAATGGTATTCCCCTTATGTTAAAATACTCTTGCTCTGAGTGAAAAATTAACTAACTTTCGGGAAGATGACTCAATCAGAGTGGTATAAAGTGCATTCTAAAAAGAAAAATCTGGACAACAATTTTCAATTGTCAAAATTCGCCACCAGTAATTACAGGAAGTAAAAAATAGAGGAACAAGGGACATTTTATTCATCATAACCACCCCCACCCAAAGTTTCAAAAAACCAGATGATGTCTCCATTAACAAGACCCCTGGCTTCTAATATAAAGAACAGTCTCTTTTACTGTAGCCACATAAATTGTTTTGCCTTCTATTTATGATTCGGTTTAAGTCCTGCACGCTGTTTAGAGACTTCACCTTGTTTATGCAACCTGAGAGTTTGCGATCTGCCACCCTGCAGATGGCTTCAAACAGCAGCCTCTCGGTCCACCTTTAAGTGCTCCTGATTTTTCCTAAATTTTCTCTTCTGTGACCTGAGTCTCCATTTCCTGTCACTTCATACAGGGACACAGAATGTCACCATGAGAAAATATCTTTCTTGAAGCTTGGTGAAACAGAAAACAGTGGCCACAGCCCATTTTAATGAAATTAGGTAGCTTGAAAACACACAGAGACACATATAGGGCACCCTCCCCAGCCCCCCAGTTCTGTTTTCACCATCACTGCCTACAACAAATGATCAGTTTTCTTGTTCACCAATCCCGGGCCTCAGTTTTCATAAGCAGCATCTTTGACTCCTGCACTGAGTCCCACTGGAGCAGGGAGCAGTGAGTTTTCATGTTTAGCCTTAGCCGCTTAGAATTCCCAATTTTTCATTCCACAGCCAGATTAGAGGAGTAATTGAGTTTGGCCGTTAAAAACACTATGATTTCCAAAAACACAACTGCCAGCGAACGCCCCAAACCAGGCCCTGCCCTTCTGCAGATACCTGTGGCCGCTTCCCAGGCCGACTGGGCCTGGCGCTTCAAGGAGATGTCATCACATCTCTGTAACCAGGGGGCTCCAGGATTAAAGGCCGCTGAAATGAACACCGTGTGCTTTGCCATGATTAGGCCTATACGAAATCTGCAGGCATATTGGAGCCGTTAGAAATGCAACCTCAGAACCGTAAATATTTATCCATCCAAATCCCTCAGCAGGGTCTTCAGAGAACAGGTTTGTGCTGCGGTTCCCTGAAGCAGATCAGAGTTCCTCAAGTGGCTTACCTGCCCACTGCCAGGCGAGAGATGCTCAAGTTCAAGCTTAGAAGATGCTATAGAGCAGCGCTGTCCGAAGAAACATAATAGGAGCCACAAAAGTGAGCCGCAGGTGGGATTTTATATTTTCTAGTAAGCCACATTAAAAAATGCAAAAAGAGCCAGGTGAAATTAATTTGAATAATGTATTTCATGTAAGCCCGTATATACAAAATATTATCATTTCATCATGTCACCAATATACAAACTTATTAATGGGATATTTTACATTCTTTTTTAACGTACTGAGTACTTGAAATCCGGTGCATGTTTGACACTCACAGCTTGTCTGAATTGGGAGCAGCCACATTTCAAATGCTTAAGAGACCCGTGGGGCTAATGGCTGCCACACTGGACAGCACCAGCGTCGTAGTGAGAGATGAGGAGGGGGCAGAAGAGTCCGGGGGACAGTGAGGGGGCTTTCGCAGTGACCCAAGAGAACGATGATGGCGGTTTGGGCAAGGGTAGTATCCATGGGGGGCGTATGTTGAAAGCAGAGCCAAGAAGATGTGCTGAGGGACTGGGTGTGGCTGGAAACACGACAGTGGTGTTAAGGGCTGTGACAAAGACTGTGGCCGGAACTACTGGGTCATGGAGTTACTGGTTAGCTGAGACGGGAAAATTTGCCGTGACTTTACCATGTGCCAGCAATTGTCTGAGACAGGTACTCTGATTGTCCCCATTTTACAGGTAAGGTAACTGAGGCTCAGAGAGATGAGACTACTCACCTCACTGAGTTCCATCACTGCTCCTGCTGCCTCCAGAGGCCAAGGGCTTCACCTCCACATCCACCCAGCCCCGTCGACCTCCCCAGCATCTTGGCAGAGGTGAGAGCTGGAAGTGTGGCCCTCTGCCTCTCTCTCCTGAGTGGCGGCGGGCTGCTGGAGAAGGGGGGTGCTGAGGCAAGGTTCACCCTCTCCCCTGGAGTCTTAAAACCTCCAAGCGTGGTTGGGCAGTCTTGCTGGAGAGCTGTTTTCTTGGTCCTGGAGGATTCTCTGCCTTCTACGGGAGACGAGTGAGCCCTTGGCTTAGTCACTCCTTCACAGCTACCACAAAATCTCCATGGTGAGGGCCAGACCGTGAGAGGCACGTCGCAGAGGGACACTGTGGTAGGCTGGCCGATAGCCCCAAAGATATCCGGGTCCTAATCCCTGGAATTTGTGCTGTGACTTTATATGGCATAAGAGACTTTGCACATGTGACTAAGTTAAGGATCTTGACAGGAAGACATTATCCTGGATTATCCCCGTGAACCCTAACTGCAATCACAAGTGTCTATTAGATAAAGGCAGAGGGAGCTTTGACGACACAGAGAAAGGCCATGTGATGTGGGCAAGATGCCATGCTGCTGGCTTTGAAGACAGAGGACAACAGGCCATAAGCTGAGAAACGCAGCCTTTAGAAGCTTGAGAAGACAAGAAAGGGGAATCTTCCTGGGGCCTCCAGAGGGAGTGCCGACACCCTGCCAACACCTTGGTGTTAGTCTCGTGAGACTTGTTTTGGGCTTCTGACCTCCAGAAATGCAAGGGAATACATTTCTGCTGTTGTTTCAAGCCCCCACGGTAGCAGTGATTTGCAACAGCAGCGCCAGGAAACCAACACGGCCCTCACCCCGCTCAGGCAGACTCAGTGGCCGAGTGTGCAGGATCTGGGTCAGGCCACCTGGACGCATCCGCACCCCATCATTGACAGGTGACCTGGGGCAGGTGAATGCGTCTCGCTGAGCCACCCTTTCCTCAGCTTAACAGGAGGGGGTTTGACTTGAGGGGCCTCTGAGAACCCAGCACAGCCGGGCCCTGTCCCCGCACGTGCATACCCACAGCAGTTATTCTCCGTGGTTCCAGACGTTGCCGCAGAATACTTGGAGGTTAAGATGGGCCGACCCTCATTCATTTTCTGGGACTCCAAGTACATTCAGAAATATCTTACTGAAGTAGGGCTGCCGGGTTTAGCAACTGCAAACTCAGGACTTACAAATACAAAAAAATACTCGTCGTTTATCTGAAATTCAAATTTAACTGAACTGTATTTTATTTAGCAACTTTACAGTGAACCCTCACAACAACCAATAGCTGCAATTATCACCTGTTTCCAGATGAAGAGTCTGACCTCAGAGAAGCAAAGTCACTTCCCCAAAGCCACACAGCAAGCCAGTGGCCCGGCTGGGACTTGTGTCTGGTGCGGGCTTTACATCTCAGTGGCCCCGGCGGGAAGCTGAAGGTGAAGGTGGCCGCCGAGAAGGTCCCTGGCCCTCCAGTGCCTCCTTCAGAGCTGCTCGGGCCTCTGCTCCTGCCGTCGGAGCTCCTGTTGGGAAAGACGTTGGTGTTATGAGGACCCTCAGCAAGAATTCCTTTTGGGGACTCAAGCTGATATTGTTTTGCTTCCACCTTAAGTACTTTGTGGATCGCAAAGCTGGGGGGTCTTCCGTCTTTGTCTGGGTAGCTACGCAAAGCCACTTAGAGACTGGTGTGTGTTGGCTTCCAACGGCTGCTATAACACATGACCACAGACTTAGTGGCTTAAAACAACACACATTCATTACCTTATAATCCTAGAGTTCCTAAGTCTTGGGGAGCTCAAACCGAAGTGTGACCAGGACCGAATCTCTTCCGGAGACTCCGGAGGAGCATTCGTTTCCTTGCCTTTACTGGCCTATGGGGGCCACTGTGCTGTGGGGGCCGCCCTAGTCCTCCATCTGCAAAGCCGTCAACATAGCGTCTCCAACCTTCCCCCCTCCCCACCGTCTCTCTCCTGCCTCCCTTTTCTAAGGATGCTCACGGTTACATCTCACACTGAGGCCACCCGGATAATCCGGTACTGTCTCCCCGTCCCGACATCCTCACTTTAATCACAGCTGCAGTGTCCTTTTGCCGTGTAAGGTGTCATGTTCCCAGGTTCCCAGGATTCATACGTGGGCATCTTGGGGGCCATTATTCTGCCTACCACAGAGCATTTCTATAACCTCGTTCCTGGCTTTGTTTCCTAATTCTATCATCTTCTATCCCTGCTCTTATTTTTCTATCTTCTTTTCCTCCCAACTTCTAATTCATGTTTCCTTCTGGTATTTTACGTACCCTGCGAGTCTCTCTGAATCCCCTTAATAGGAGAGGCAAAAATGAATTGATAATTTTTCTTTTCAACTCAGCAGTTCTCACTGTGTGGACGCCCCACCCAAGCACTCCCAAGCTTGCTTCTGGGCCGTGGAGGTCACTGTCACGGACCAATTTTATTCCTGCCCCAGCAGGACAGGTGCTGCCTGGGTCTACCTGTCCACCTGCGGGCGACCTTAGGAGCTCTACAGGGGGGCCAGGTGGGGGATACCTGGCTCTGAGGAGGGCTCTCAGAGGGCTGGGTACGGGGGCTGTCTAGAGGGGGAGGGTTTTTAAGGCAGAGGAGAAAGAGGAAGAGGAGGCAGCCATGCCAGGAGCTGGCGTCCTTTCCTAGGGTGGCGTAAATTCACTAGCTCCATCCGTCTGTGGCTGCCAATCAACGAGCTCCTCCACCCTCGGGAGAAACAGGCTGAATGGTACCTGCAAGACACTCAGTGGCTCTGGGAGAGGCGGCCTGGTGCAGGTCCCCTCTCCGTCATTTCTTTGCTGTGTGACCCAGCGACCCAGCAACCCCCAGTCTTCGTGGGCCTCTGGCCTCTGTTTCTTCATGTGTAGCGTGGGGACAGTCACAGCCCCCTTCCCGGGGTGGGGAGGACCACACTCGCTGGGGCCTGCTGAGCGCTGGGAACCAAACCAGGCACACAGGACTGCCGGCGCTAACGTGGGAGGGGTTCTGGGCAAAGCACGAAGCCCAAAATATCTCCCATCTGGCCCTTAACAAAGAATGAGCCGCCCTGGCCCCACAGCCACCCAAGGCGGCCAGTGTGGCCGAAGGGGGTCACGGCAAAGGAGGGTGGCTCAAGTAGGGAGGGCCCCGCAGCTCACGGGCAGGGTGGGCTCCTCCTGTTTCCATGGGGACCTTGTCCCCGTGTGCCTGGGCTCCACAGGTGCCCCTGTCAACTTGCATCCCGGCCAGGAGGCCTAGGGCGCCCACCAGATCCTGGCTCTGGAGGTCCAATCTCTGAATCTGCTAAATTTCACTAGACCTCTAAACAAGAGGCAGAGCCCGTCAAGAGCCCCAGCTCTGAAGGATCGGGGTGGCGGAGCAAGTGTGCAACTGAGAGACAGGCGCACCTGGGTCACCAGGAGCCAGACTGGGTGGAGGTTGCGGGGGTGGGATTCCAAAATGTCAGCAATGCAAAAAATAAATATTGATGTCAATTCTAAGGAATGAAGTTTTGTTTTATTTACTTTTATCCAGAGCAGAACAGTTTCAATGTAAACTCGTCGCCCTGATCTCCACGAGGCGGATGGCATTTTCCCACATGTGGCCGGGAGGGGGATGGGAGCTGAGCGTGTGTGGCTCCTCCGTCTGTTTCTGGAAGGGCTGGCTTCCAAGGAGGGCGCTGGCAGGGGCTGGCAGTCGTGTGGGGTCAGGTTTGGCCAGTTCAGACGATTTGTTTGAACTCTTAAATCCCTGCGGCGTGGAGGAAGGGGCAAGAAATGGGCTTGAGAGATCTGAAAGATCTAGGGTTTGCATGTCAAATAAAAATGCGGGAGACAGAGGGAGGGACACTAAGGATTAGGGTAATAAACTGCCAAACACCGTTGTTCCCTCATTTCATAAACACTGGGACAAGCTACTGTTCCATGGACGGTCCCGTAAATCAGGTCCTTTGGGGAACGTCAGAATAAACCCAGCGTGAACCCCAACGACCGTTTGTCACCTTGGGGATTGAAATAGACGCTGACACAAAGGCTGCCAGCCGGGGCCTGGGCGCACTGGCGCTTTTCAAAAATATACATTATTTGCCAACATTAAATATGAAAAGAGGTTTTGAAGATTTGGAAGACTCAGGAGCACCGGGTCCCCATCCCCAGCGGGCAGTGTCACCTGGAGCTGGCGTTTCCTTGCTGCAGAAATGGAGCATCCGGGTCATCTCACAGGTCCTTCCTTCACCCCATTCCCACCTGACTCCCAGGAGAGAGACACCGTGCAGTGTCTCCCATGTTAGCGGGACCCTTTTCAAGGAGCCCTGGGGGCCCAGAACACGACTTCGGAGTGCTGGGCTGGATAACCTCTTCCTCCTAACAGTCTTCATCTACCCTCGTCCACGGAAATCTGGGCAGAAACGGTGGCACATGAGCCCTCTGCACCTGGCCTGGGGGATCCCACGGAAGACAGGCGTCCAAGAGGTTTCCCTATGAGAGAGGAAGGAATTAGTGGCCATTCCTCCATTTCTTCCAGGGAGGAAAGTTGTGGCTCACATTGAAAAAGTTGCCCCAAACCATGATACCTGCTAGGAGAAACCTGACGTGCCTAGGTCTGGGGCAGCACTTAGCATGCTGCGGTGGAGAAGGACCGTGCTTTTTATTGTAAATACGTTGCAGACCGATAAATGGTCCTACTGTGATGGCTAGTGCCCAGCATGTACCTGTTGACCCAACCACACAAGCTCAGCTATGCCTAAACTGTCTATACTCTCAGCGAATAGGTACCCTGATGTGTCTTCTGACCAGTGAGACGAGACACTGAGCACGCACTCAGGCGGGGTACAACGTCGAAACGCTGTACAAGTTTCACAGCTCTCATTCCCAATTTCCCCAAGGACAAGTAACCAGCAGCTCATGGGTGGGCACAGGGACCTTGAGCCACCCTTTGAGTACCTCTGGTCTGGGGCATTTGCTGGCTCAGAGGAGAAACTAGAAGACACAGATTTGGGTGGGAGTTGGGCCAAGTTGGAGGCTGTGACTAAGCTAATCATCTGTAACTCACCTCTTCAGACAGAAGCATGTTGTACGGGACAGAACACCTTTTCTCAAGGAACCTACACCAAACTGAGCTAGTTTAGGCAACTGATCGCAGGAGGTGGCCATATCTGGGGGACCCAAATGGCTGGGGTGCAGCTAGGGCTGCAGAAGGGGCTGGAACAAGGCTGTAGAATCCTCACTCTCTCTCTCTCTTTTTCCCCCTTGCTTTCTCTCTTTCCCTCTTTTTTTCTCTCACTTCCTCTTTATCTCCTGCCTATTGTTCCCCCATGACTGTGTGAAGACACGCGACCTTGTTTTCCTGCTGTTCTTGCAGTTGACTGCCCAGCCTCTCGTAGATACTTGTGGCCTTGCGAGGTTGTACCTTCAGAAAGGGAATCGACAGGCCCTCCCCACAATAAAGTGAGGACTGAGTGCAGCACTGCTCTCAGCTCCTAGAGGCCCCTCTATTTTCAAAGCCAGTGATGAAGATCTCTCTCGCATTGGGTCCTTCGCACACGTTGACTCTCTGAATTCTCCTTCTACCCGCCGGAGAAAGCTCTCTGCTCTCACGGGGCTCGTGTGATTAGAGTGGACCCCTCCCGGTAAGGTCCCTTTTAACACAAAGTCAGCTGATTAGTAACCTTAATTACATCGCAGAATCCCTCTTGCTGTGTGATGTAAACCGTCGTGGGCAAAATAAATCAGCAAATTCACAATTCTGGGTATTGGAACAGGACATCTTGCAGGGGACACTGTGGAATTCTGCCTAGCGCAGAAGGACACAACCACACCACCAGACGGGTGTCTCCTGTTACGAGGGAGGGAAGCCTTTCCAAGGATTGCCCAGAAGATCCCCCTGGGTCCCTCCGGCCAGGATTGGGTTGCACGCCCATCCCTGGCTGCCAAGGAAGCTGGAAAAATGAGCCCCTGGCACCTTTGTGCCCGTCACAGCCTCTACAGGCTTGGCCGGGAAGGAAGAACGAGCGGAGAGGAGGCAGCTGTTGGAGGTGACACCAGTGTCTGCCGCACTTGCTCTTGCAAGGGTCTCCCTTCAGTTTGTTGTGTGGTATGCACTCGTTTACCTCTTTATTTTCAGTCTTCCTCACAACTGGTCTTTGTCTATGGAAGACCTTCTAGGCAACAGTATCTCATTCATGAACGAGGACCTTAACACCCACTTCCTATATGGAAGAAAGTGCTCTGGAATGTTGGTGCTAAGTTGTATCAGTTAGCCTTTGCTGCCTAACAAATCATCCCAAACTCAATGGCATGAAGCAGCAGACAAGTTTTTTAAATTTCTTGTGATTCTATTGGTGGGTTGGGCAGTCTTTCGATCTTGGCTGGCTTGGCGGGGGCTGACTGGTTCAGGATGGCCTCACCCATATGTCTAGGAGTGTGTCTGAGATGGCCAGGCCTGTCTCCATGTGCTTGTTCCCGTGGTGGCAGAGGGTTTCCACCAGCGGCAGGGGAAGGGAAAGCCCAGTGCAGAAGCACCTGTCAATGCTCTGTTGGCATCACGTTTGCTGAAGTTACATGGCCAAGCCAAGCTACAAGAGTTGGACAAATAAACTCTACTTCTTGATGAGAGAAACAGTACGGCCATTTTTCTCTGATAGAGTCTTTATTTAGCACAGATTTCTAGGGGCCAAGTAACACTCACACAGATGTCCACTCTCCATTGTCTTGCATGGAACAAAACAGTTAGAAAGAGGCAAACCCCAACCACACATTCATGCAGCCCTGGTAGACGTGGCTCTTGGGGACATCTGGCCTCCTCTCCTAATTGCACGGTAGGAATCAAGAACTCCCCAGCGCGTTTCCCCAGGAAATGTTCAATCCTGATTCCAATCACCTCCACTCTACTGAAGTTTTCCATTTGGGGGAAAATCCAGTTTATGCCCAAAGTTTTCATGTCTCAACATTCCAAAGTCACTATTGTTGACAACTAAACTAAACTTCTCACGAAACGCAACCTTATTTATCTGTCAGAGAAAAGGCATCCCTTTCAGACACCTTGACCACCTTTTCATCACAGTCTGCAGGCATCTGTCAAAATGTACTGTGCCTTATAAATATGTATAACGCCAGTTCTCATATTTTGTGCTAGGAGGGGGTATCAATGCTACAATTAATTAGTCTAATTTGCATTCAAGACTATACATAATTAATTTCTTCATTAAAAGCTTTCAACATTTCTTTGCAGAAAGTGCAAAAGATCATTGATGAGGTTTGAAGAAGCAATTAGTAATAAAATATGTCAATGCTGGGATGGGAAAATAGTAACAGGACAGCACTGTGCCATTCAAAGCCGGGGTGATGCTGTGACTTGGAGACATTTGTTTTTCATCATTTCTGTTTTGGGTTGTCATTTTCAGTAAAGACAGTTCTCTTTTACTTCCCCCCTCCAAGCTGTTTCTCCCCTTCGCTTAGTGTCTCTAAGCTGGTTAATCAGAAATACCTGGCAAGTGGATCATTCTCGACCTATCCTTATGGTGTTCTGATGGGAAGACTACTAAAAACCCAAGTATATTCCTCATACAACCACGACAGCAATATTGATAAAAAATAATCATCATCATGAACATCGGTTGGGCGTTGGCTGTTTCTCAGGCACTGCTGAAAGTTCACGTGCATTACTGCATTTAATGCTCACGAGACAACGCTCCCAAGTTGCTGCGACTTCTGGCCCCTCTTTAATATGCTAGGACAGGAGTCAACAAACGTGTTTCAGGGAAATGTCCACAGGGACGACGGCGGCTCCATGTTCTCCTGTCCAGTCATGTCAGCCATGGTCATCCAGGAAAAACACACATTTGAGCATCTCGTTTTTTTCTCAAAAGCACCCAAAACACACTTTCCCCACCCAGCGCCCGCGTTTGGGTGAGAAGAGAATGAATGAACAGTGCTGGGGTCTCCCTGCAACGAGTCACCTGCTGCTTCCCGATGAGAAGAATGTAAATAGGCCGTTTGTCCCGTGAGCCTTCCTGCACGAGGACAATTGTATCTCATAGAGTTTTTGGGTGGATCCAAATAACAGTACGTACCTAATGAGCTTTGTCCAGTGCCTGGAATGGAGTAAACAGTCCACAAAACAACAGTAATTCCTACTAGGACTACTTAATTGTGAGGGTAATAGGGCAAGACGTGTTTGGTACCTGATCATTTGTCCCAGGCTCACCTGGGAGATGACATCAACCTTCACAGAGGCAAGGTTTTTTTCCAACTGAAGAATGACCACGGAATCACAGCTACCAGAAGGAAACAATTCTGTGTCTATCTCTAAGGGGGAAAAAAATCACTTTTCTTTGCAGGCATTGAAAATGACCAGGTCCAAGGTCCAAGATGTAGCTATCTTCTCTCAAGCCACTGTGGTTTCCTAAAGCCCCAGGAGATACAAAATACTTTAATATTCATTCACGTGGTACATATTCAAAACTGATCTTGTTCTGTCCCTGACCTCCACTCAGACCTAATTAATGGTGAAAAGAAACCCAAACCCGCCTGCTGTTTGCAAGACTCCATGGAAACACACCCCACCCTGGATGGTGCTAATTCAAGAATGAGCATACTTTAAAGGTTTTTTTTTATACACACTTATGGAGATAACTGTCTGATATTTTATCCTACATCACTGATGTCTAGTTCAATGGGGCTGAAGTTTTTTTGACAATCATATTCCATGAAACCACAGCAGAGCAGGGAATGCCAATTCACTGTCAAAAGAGAGAGGTCTCAAGAGGCCCAGGGTGTCCTTACAAATGCAAATCACCCCTGGGGGTGGAGTGTGGCCAGAGGGGTAGGTCAAGCCACTCAGAGGACCAGAAAATACCTGTCCAGTTTATGATGTAAATCAGGGCCTTCCTCATTAGTGTTTCCCCAGTTATGAGCACCTTTCCCGATTTCACGAACGATGCTATGCAATGGTTATGCGTAACTGATCATTCAGAATAACTCCAGAAATTATTAAAATTTGGAAGCAGTGAGCATTCTAGACATTTCCAGACCCTCCTGGGAAACCTGCACAAGGCTCTGGGATCCATACGAGGGCCTGAGTCAACCTCACAAAAGGGCCTGCAGGCTCCCTGCGCTCCTGGCCTTGGAGGGGGACTTGAGGTCCTGAACACCTGTCCGGTGGGCCACCTCAGCCAGCTGTTTGCTGGAGGGAAGCTTACCTGGGAAGACCCAGCATGCTTGGGGTCCTGCCGGCCTGCAAGTCTCCTTCACAGCCTGTTGGGGACAAAAGTCAAGCCAGACTGTCCTCTCTGAGGCAAACCCTTTGATCTGCTCAACGTGACAGTAATGCCCATGGTTGGGCATCGTGGTCTCCAGCAGCTCACCTCTTCTCACGTCATAAACTAACAAGAACAGCAGCAGGAGCTGACGCCTGTGCGCTGAGCATGTGCTGGGAGCCCTTGGACGGCTGCCTCCCAGGCGTGACTTCACGTCACACTGACGACAGCCCATGGAAGAAGGTACTAAGAGTGTCTCATTTTTCAGGTGCGGAAAGTAAGACTTACCGAGAGACTGACCGGCTTCCCCGAAGGCTGCCGGTGAGTGGCAGAGCTGGGCTCGGATGGAACCGCTCCACGTGGCAGCCCTGTTCTGCGGCTGTGTGGGAACAGCCAGCTGCCGATAGCTGACGTTTGTTCGGTCCCTACCGTGGCCCTGCCTGTGATACCGTCCATGAACTGGCTTCGCTGTTGTTAGATCCTGCAAGGATATTTATCATCTTTGATATTTACCAAATTGGAATGGCATTTCCTAAGCAGCCAGGCTACATCTGGCAGAGCCTGGTCTTGGAGAAAAAAATTAAAATAAGGAATATTTAAAACTTACCAAAAAACATAAACAACTGATGTCCAGGGTTGAAAACAGCATGAACAGCAGGCTACTGTGTCGGCGCCGTAGATAAGAACTTGGACGAGCTCCCCGGCCAGCAGACACGCCTCTACTCTGACTTAAGAAATGTTCTCTTAACGTTGGGTTGTTATTACTCCTTGAACACGAGTTTTACAGACCAGGCTGGGGCTGGGGCTGGAGGCTCAGAGCTCAGAGTGTGACACAGTTGTGTGCAGACGCCACACTCTGTGGTCATGGGGTACTTGTTTCCAACATGGGGAGAAGCAAAAATAGAACCAGAACAACTAGTCAGTCCGCAGTAACATAAACTGTCGGTTCTAGTAACAGAGTGATGCCCTTCCCTGCTGTGTCGCAAGTGAAGTTTTCACTGACGTATGGCATCCAGAAAGCCCGTGCTGTTTTGAATGAATGGCTTGAACTGATTCTGAGTCGTAAGCCACTGGGCACCGGCACTATCTCATTCATTAATTCATTCGTTCATCCATTCATCCAGCAAAGATCGATTAAGCTCCTACCAAGTGCCAAGCACATTTCCCGCTGAGCATGCATCAGGCAACAAAAAAGGCAAGGAACCATCCTCGCGCTGCCTACAGTTAAGCCACATTTAAAAATAAAACATAGGGAATGTCTGATACTGGGAAGCTCTCTACAAAAAATGTAAGCAGGGGAGGGGGCTGAGGAAGGCTGGGGGTTGGAGCAGTGGTCAGGGTGACACTGCAGGGAGAGCAGCAGAGGTGAGGGAGAGAGGGTGAGGCCATCAGGGGCAGGGATGAGACCCGCTTGGTTCAACAGGACTCCTGGGCCTGCCAGACTGAGACTCTAGGTGGGCCCACAGGGAGCCCGAGCAGAGGCGATCCTGGAGTTGTAACACTCCACGTGCCCTTTCTGTCATCAGAAAACGCCGTACGATGACTTCTGCATTATTTATTCTTTGCAATATTGCTCAGTCTTTGTAACAGCGTTAAGAGGTGGGACCTTTAAGAGGTGACTGGCCACGAGGCTCTGCCCTCACTAGCAGACTGATGCCCTTGTCCGGGGAGTGGCTTCATTGTTGAAGGGCAGGTTCGGCCCCCTCTGCTCGTGCTCAAACCCTCTCTTGCTCTTCCGCCTCCCGCCAGGCAGTGACGCAGCAAGAAGGCCTTGCCAGATGCTGGCACCTTGATCTTGGACTTCTCAGCTTTCAGAACCGTGAGAAATAAATCTCTGCTCTTTATAAATTACCCAGCCCCCGCTATCCTGTTACAGCAGCACAAAACAGACTATGACAACATTATACATTCATATATACATATTACCGCCCCGGAGTGGGTGCCAAACCAAGGATCCTAAGACTATTTAAGGAATTTGCGAGGCTACCTTTTGCCATAAGAGATGTTACCTTTCTTGCCGACTTTGGCGTCTTATCCTAGCACTGTAGGATACTCCACTGACTGTGCACCTGCCCAGGTGTATGTCCCTTTGCCCCAGAATAAGAGCTCTCTCCTGGACCTTTTCTAGCCCTTCCAACTATAAAACTGGGGGGAAGCTTTTCTGACAAATATTTGAATTGAAAGAAACCTACAGCCTTTGCATATCCGGGAGGCATTTTGCAGAGTTGAACCGTGAAGTGGGAACCCCTGGCTTAGGGCAGACCTTGCCTGTCTTGCAGTCATGTCTCCAGTGCTAGAACAGTGCCTGGCACGTAGCAGGCACTCAACAGAGTGAATGGACGGATTCCTTCAAAGCAAGAGCTAATGTGACCTCTCGAGCAAATGAGATGAAGAAAATTGCAGAGTTTGGGATTTTATGCATCAGGAGTTTAGGGGGTGAAGGTGACCTTTGGAGCCCTGTGCAGCTACATGAAAGAACATGAAAGACCTGGAGAAAGGACAGGTGTGTGGCTCCAGTTTGAGGTCACACCTTTCACAAAAACTGTAATGGTTTGACTGATGGTCTTAGGAGAAACCCGTCATTCCCTTTGTAGCCAAGGAGGAGATTAGAGGGCTCTGTTCAAAGCACTGTGCCTCCCATCCTAGGTATTAGTGGGGCTGGCTTTTCAACTGCCTTTAGCCACTCTTCCCAAGAGCTTGGGCTCAAAGAGTCAGCAAGGATCGGGGGCGTCATTAGCTACTCAGACAAGAAGACTCTTCCTTCCTCTAAGAGCTCTCTGGAAGGCTAGTGCTGGGCAGTGATGAGAGGTACACAGAAGCAAGAAGCTCTCGACCCCGGCAGCCTTGGGTGGCGTCCTGCCCCCAACACATACCTGGCCCACTCGCGTCTCAGGCTCATCCCCGCGCACAGGGGCAACAGGCTGGCTCACTTACTGACTTGCTGGACTGTACCAGGGACTTGAGTACTAAGAGGATAAAGATGATTAAAAGACAGTGCCCTCCCTGGGGAAACAGGGGTAATTTAGAAATATTTGATTATTTATACAAATGGCATTCCCTTTCTGAAGTTTCGCCAGGTTAAATAATCTACATGAAAAGCCTTTTAAAAAAATAACAAATAGAAATATCACGAGTGGCGGGGCGGGACATGAAGGGGGTGACCTTCCATAGCAGACATGAAAAGCCGAACCACAGTCGCACCCCGCCCCAGCCGCCCCTGAGAAAACAGCAAATAGCCGCAAACCGCATAAAACTGAGACGCAAAGAGCTCGAGTCCCAGCTCAGTCAGAAGAATGTCCAGGAATTATCCTGCAACAGAAGAGGGAGAAAATTTGGCGGGGAATGAAGACCAGCTCCAAAGACCAATTCACCCGGAGGTCCCTGCAGCCCTGGTCAGTGCACCTGCCTTCGTCTGCCCCGGGGAGTGGCAGGAAGTATCTGCAAAGCACAGACCTCAGGCTTCGCCAGGGATTAATCTGCACCCCAAACACCACAGAGTGTGTGAGTTCAGAATTCGGGGATCACGGAGTAGTTAGAGAAGCTGAGCGATGATTCTCAGTGATGCGTAATCCGTCATTACATTGCCATCGGCAGAAACCCACTCAAACAACAGAGGAATTTACTCACTGAGAATCAGACAAGTCAAGGATTACGTTAGTCTCGGCAAGGCTGGGTCCGGCAGCTCGTGGTCACGCCACCCCGTGCTTCACTTCTCTGCACCCCGCCTTCTTCCGTCCGCGGCGTGTGCTCGACCCCGGGCTGCGCCAAGCCGCTGCGAGCAGCTCAAGTCTTCCCCTTGGGTAGCAGAACGGCACAGCCAGTTGCAAACACTATACCCTTTCACTTCTATGCATGCTCCAGGGCAAGGGGCTCCATTTCCCCAGAAGTCCCAGGAAATATCTACTCATATCAGATTTTTAAAATAATATTTTTAAAATTTTAGCATAGTTTTAGATTTACTGGAAAATTGCAAAGAAAGTGCAGGGAGCTCCCAGGTACTCCACACCCAGTTTATTCCGTTATTAGCATTGCAGATGAGTGTGGTACATTTGCCACAACTCGAGAACCAACACTGATACCTCGTTATGAACCAAAGTCGGTACTCACTCAGATTTCCTGAGCTTTGACCTAGCGTCCTTTTTCTGTCCAGGACACCACGTGATATTTAATCGTCAGGTCTCCTTAGGCTCCACTTGGCTGCGATAGTTTCTCTGACTCTCCTTGTCTGGGGAGACTCGACAGTTCTGGGGAGCACTGGTCAGGGATTTTGTAGACTGTCCCTCGGTCAAGACTTGTCTGACTTTTCTCACCACCAGACTGGGGCTATACGCTTTGGGGAGGGAGACCCCAGCGGTGAAAGGCCCTCTCATCACACCATGTCGGGGCACATGCTGTTGACACAGTTCATCACTGCTGATGTCAACCTTGGCCACTTGGCAGGGGTCGTGTTTGTCCCGTCTCCATGGTGACGCAACTCTTCTCCCCCCTCTATGCTGTATTCTTTGGAAGGAAGTCACCCTGTGAGGCCCACACCTAGGGAGTGGGGCGTTATGTTCCACCCCTGGAGGGGGAAGCATCGACATAAGCTATTTGGGATATTTCTGCATGGGAGATTGGCTTATTTTCCCTTTTCTTGTATCACTAAATAAGTACATATTTATCGATCATATATATTTATTTTAAACTTTAGGCTATGATCAAATACCACTTTATTTTCCTGCTCAAACTGTTCCAGCTGTGACCACTGGGTGCTCTTTCAGTGGGCTCCTGTGTCCCTTTGGCACGCCCCCACTATTTGGGGTTCCTGGTTTGTTCGGCTGCTTGAGCACGTCCTGACTTAGTCTCTGGCACTCCGAGATGCTCTGGGCTCACCTTGTGTATTTCCTGCTCCAGTCCAGGGATCAGCTGTTTCTTCTAGAAGCCTTGGCTCCTTTTATTGTAAGATCTGGGCTCCAGGTGTGCTGGCTGTCGCTGGGGTGGCATTGCCCTCTTGGCTGAAGGAGATGGTGTATGTCCTTCACGTCTTCTTGGTGTGGATTTGGCGACATGCCTATTCAAAGAGCTGATCTTTGTGTCCCGGGTGCAAGGTGCTGACAGGTTACAGCCAATCAGAGTCCCCTGCGGCCAGCCAGATTGACTCAAACTACAGGGCTAAGGACAGAGAAGGTGTGGTTTCCCCAAGAACCCTCAAGGTGCTGATAGAGAAGAGGGAAAATTGAGCTGAAAGACAGACATCCATCCCCCTGGGGGGAAAATCAGTAACAGTGGCCAGAAAGAACTGCAAAGTTTCTTTATCCCTGATACAAGCCCTCTTGCCTTTGGAGAGAGTGCTGGGCTGTAAGCGAATCAGGAAAATGATACATTCCTCACGCATCTAGTCCTGAAGTCACATGCACATTAATGAAATATTTTTAATCTTGTCCCTCAAACCAGCTGGCTTGTCTCCTAATAGAGTCCAATTAAATCCCTTTTTCAAATTACATTGTTGTTAAAGACTCTGCTATCTTCCCATGCTTCCCCCCACCGCTCTCAGCCCAACCCTCTCCAAATCGCCTCGACATCCTCCTTTCCTATTAAAAAATAGAAAATTGCACAATTCACCTAATTAGTCAAATCTGAATCGTATGTGGCTATCACAGCCCCATGGTTGAATTTCACACACCATTTGAAAAGATACGGTGGCAATGTCGTTGCTGCGTCCCCCACACTCCAGTGGTGCTATTCAATTACAAAAGGAATTATTTGGCTTTCTGTCGCTGTGATGCTCTAGCAATATGCTATTAACCTTTATTGATTTTTGCTTAAATATATTCAAGATGGGTACATTTTTGTAAATATAATGCGCTGGTATTTAAACGGAGATATTTCATTAAGTGAATTTTCTTTTTAAATGAAATTTGCCAAATGATTATAAATGACAGGGGATGAGTTCTGAACGAGCTGCTGTGTGGAGACTCTAGGAGGAGGTTTTCTGAGCTACCAAGGGGGCTGGGGGGCTCGGAGCAGATTTTGAGGGGAATACAAGCAGCAAGGAAGGGGAGATTCTTGCCCTGACTTGCACCCAGGCCGGGAACATAGACGCGGCTCCCTTGCACAGCTGTTGTGGGTCTGGCAGCCGGCACAGGAGAGGGGTACAGGGCCCTGGCTGGCAGGAAATGGCCATCAAAGACCATGATAACCACGAATACTGGCATCTATGAAGTATCGTGTCTATCGTATAGTCTCAGTATTCATGATTTTAGGGGAAATGTCTACAATTTGGGGGAATCTCACAAAAGAACAGTCTATTTTATTAACTGTGCTTGGTGCACAGTAGGTGCTCCCTGAGTGTTTGTTGAATGAATGGCAGATGCCACACTAAGGGCATGACGCACATTTGTTCATTTCATCCTCCAAACAGCGCTTTGGGAGAGGTACAGTTTCAGCTCCATTCTATAGTCTAGGAAACAGAGGCCCGGAAGGTGCATCGTCTGCCATGTGAGTGGTCGGTGGGGCCTTGGTGGAAACACTCAGTGGGTCTCCAGATCTGGGCTCTGAACCCGGAAGTATCCTGCCCAGGGGCCTGGGACCGGGGGTGCAGAGGGGACAGCACAGCTCCAGTCCCTGCCCTCAGGGAGCTCCTGGGTGGGGGACACTAAGAAAATCATCTCAGAGACCGCAAACTGAGAGAAGAGGCCAGAGGGAGGGTGCATGGGCCCAGGAAGGGAGAACTTTGGCAGCTGAGCTGGACCAGGGGCTCCGGGAGAGTTTCCCTGGGGTCAGCGCATAGGCAGCAGGGGCGGGCTGTGCAGAGGTCCTGTGGCAGGAATGGGGGATGTGGTGGCGCAGGAAGGCAGCCGGTGAGCACTGAAGAGATGACAAGCAGAAGATGTGGCCCAGTCCGTACAGCAGCCTGCGAGGCAGGTGCTCCCATTAATCCTAAGAGCAGCCTATAAAACCCAGGCTCTCAAAGCCGCCGGTGACAGGGTGGGTCCTTCCCATTCAGGTGAATTCAGAAGCGGGTGCTGGTTCCGCTCGGCCACGCGGCCCTATGCTGGAGAATTGTGCCCCTACTAATTGTTTTGAAAATCCAAGAGGAGCCAAAATCCCTGGTTGCAGCCTCGTTTGCAGCAGATTCTGTTTTTGTTTTTGAGCCTCGTTGCTCCTCCCTCCTGCCACCTGGATTGCGGCCCCAAACCCACCGTGATGTTCATTCTGTCTTGTCACCTGTCAAAAGGCATTTTATCTCCGGAACCATTCCCCGGGCAAGCAATGTGGAAGAGAGAGACAGGGAGAGACAGAGGGGTGAGACGGAGAGGCCGAGGGATGGAAACAACTGCAGAAAGAGCTCGGTGGGAAACCCAGATCTCCTCAGCAGGGCAGCCGTCAGAGAAAAACAAAATGACCGTAACGACAAAAAAAAAAAATAATAATAATAATAACCCCCTGATTTTTAGCCCATAAATATTTCCCAGATGCCTTAAAACTGCAGACCCTGGATTCCAAAACTAGATTTTGGGGGGATTTCTTGCAAAAGAGAGGCTCATCTTGTCCAGGTACCGGGAGAATTTCCTGCTTTAAAGCATCTGGGGCCAGCCGTTGGGAGCCTCCGTGTGTGTTGTGACTCCCCGGGTCCACCATCGGGGAATACCCGGCTGTCGTGAGTTCTGAGGGTTCTCTCTCTGCCTCCGAATCTACGCCCACGTGGTGCTGCCAAACAAAATACAGGACGCCAGTTAGATCTGGATGTCAGATAAACCATAAATAATTTTTTCAGTAAGTGTGTCCCATGCAATAGTTGGGACACATTTAGATTAAAGATGTTGGCATAATATATTTGGAATTCAGCATAATAACTTCAGAATCTTAGTATAATAATTTTAGAGTAATTTATCTTAATATATTAGCCATAAATAATATTTGGGGCATACTAAATATTTTAGTACAATAATTTAGAATTTAGTATAATAATGTTAGAATAAATATTAGCCTAAGTATGTCCCATGTAATATTTGTGACATACTTATACTAAATATTTTAGCATAATACATTTGGAATACAGTGTAATAACTTCAGAATATTGGCATCATAACGTTAAAATAATTTTTAGCATAATTATGTCTCATGTAATATTTGGGACATACTTATACTAAAAACTTATTTGTTGTGTATTTGAAATTCAATGCCAATCTCTCTGGGTGTCCTGTATTTTTATTTGCAAGTCTGGTAACTGTGGGTCCCACATGCAGGGGGGCTCTTGCACGGGTACCCTCCGAGAGAGGGCCGGGGCCAAGCCCCCTGCTGGCTGTGGCATCTCCCCGTGGGGAAGGGGCATTGTTTCAGGCCAGGGCAGATTAACCACCTGCTTTAAGGGCCTACTGTGTGCTGCGCTCTGGGCAGGGCCGGCTATACTCGAGGCGTCTTCCTGGGCTCACGCCGCTACAGACAGGGAAGCTGGAGGCAAGCTGCTCTATGCCAGGGCTCTGCAAACTTCTTCTGGAAAGGGTCAGACAGTAAGCGTTGTAGGCTTGTGGGCCGTAGAGTCTCAGTTGCCACGTCTCAGTTCTGCATCGTAGCAGGAAGGCAACCACAGACAATCTGTAAACAAACAGGCATATCTATGTTCCACGGAAATTTAGTTACAAAAACAGGAGGAAGGCTGGACTGGGTCCTTGGGCTCCGGTTTGAACACCCCGTTCTAAGGGTCCAGAGGCAGGTGCATGCTTTGGTGGGGGGAGTTGAAATCAGAGCATAAACATAGTGTTGGGGGGCAGAAACCGCTTGTCCATTTTTAAGGTAACAGGTGTGTCAGCTCGGACTTAGAAGTGCTCGCGACAGACAGGGCCCTGTCTGAAGAACCATGAGGTGCAGTGATCAAACTAGCCTGAGTTCAAATCCCAATTCTTTCATTTTCTGGCTGTGTGACCCTGGACAAGCTACTTTGCCTCTCTGAGTCTCAGTTTCTTTATTTGTAAAACAGGCCAATGATGACGACAACAACAATACCCGCATCAGAGGGCTATTGTTAGGATGGTGTAGCCTGCAGGTGTAGACGGCTTTGAGGAGTACCCAGCACCGGCTACAGTGCCTCGCACGGCCATCTCATTTCCTCCTCTCAGCCTGCCCTGTGGGCTGCGGAAGGAGGGAGCAGCTGAAAGATTCCGGCCACCAGATTCTCCAGGCCCCTAAATCCTCACGTGGTGCCTCTGCAGTGGTCCTCAGGGTTGGGTGCGGTGGGGAGGGGGCGGGGATAAGTTCTAGGAGTGAGCACCGAGACGCCCAAAAGCAAGGAGGTGAAGTGGCCCGTGCTGCCTGCTCTCCCCCGGCACGCTCGGCTCCAGCCACACTGGCCTCCTGCGCGTCCCTTGAACCATCCAAGGCTGTCCCTCCTACAGGTCACTGCTCTTGCGGGTGTTCTGCCTGCAAGGCTTCTCTCCAGAAAGCCACAGGCCCCCTCACCTCATTCCTGCTTCATCTCAAACGTCACCTGCCCCGGCGATGCGAACCAAAGCAGTCTCCACTCGCTCACAGTCTTCTCCCTTACCTGTCGCCACCCACAGTCATCCCAGCTGCTGGGGGATACGTGCTTGTCATCGGCTTTGCTGCCAGAATGTCAGTACCCGAGTGCAGGAACTTTGCCCGAGCCGCTGACAGCTGTGTCACCAGCCCCAGCAGGCTGCCTGGCAGGAAGGGGCACTCGGTGAGTGTTTCTGTGAGGCACATGGCCGCTGGGGAGCAGGGGCACTTTGCTTCACCTCCCTGAGCTCCAGTGTCCTCATCCCATGCAGAAGTGAAATGAGATGCTGGGGACTTCCGGCTCCTGGTCACAACCGCAGGTGCTGGACAAAGCATAAGTAACAATTACCCGAAAGTGAACACGAGCAGGCAGAAACGGGAGGAGAAGTGGCGCTTGGAATAGCATGGGATGACTTTCTCCTTTTGTGTGGCTTCTAGCCTTTGGGACAGGTCTCAGCCTGGGACCCACCTGTGGAACGAGGGGGCTAAGCCAGGACAGAAAAGCCACCGCTTCACTGTGCTGAAGAACCAGAGGGTGGAGTTTGGGACAATCACATTCCCAAATCACAGCTGCAGCGGGGACTCTAAAAAGAAGAGAAGGAGAGAGGAGTCCTAAATTATTTTTATGAACTGTCCTGGTCTCTAGCTAACCCCAGAAACCAGCAAAATTCCAAGAAGCCCCGCAAGGTAAAAGAACTTAACAAGAATTTCAGCCGTGGCCCGCTGCGTGGGAGACAGATTTTACAGTTTGAGTCTAGCCAAGTTAACTACATGATTAAAAGAAAAATCAATATTCTTCAGAGGAGCACAGCAGAATCTGGAATCTCTGCATGTACAATTCATAATATTTAGAATACAATAAAAAATTATAAGGCCCTCAAAGAAACAGGCAAAGGTGACCCTCACTTAAGAAAAAAGCCAAGCTGACCCAGAGTTGAAATGACAAAGATTTTAATCCAGCTCAACGCTTATAAATAAGAGTATGCATGTAATAAACAAATAAGAAATCTCAGCAGAAAAATAGAAACTCTAAAAAAGAACCAAGCAGAAAATCTAGAAATAAAAAATGCAATAGCTGAAATTTAAAAATTCACTGGAGGGGTTTAACAACAAGATTGGGGGTGGCAGAAAAGTTGCCCATTTTGAAGACAGACAAGAAGAAGAAAGTATCCAATCTGAAAACAAAGAAGAAGGAAAAAAATAGAACCGGAGCCTTTGCAACCTATGGCACAACATTGAAAGGTCTGACACCCACGTAATGCTAGCCCCGAAAGGAGAGGAGAGAAAAAATGGGGCAAAAGGAGATTTAATAAATAATGGCTGAGATGTTGCAAATCTGTTGAGAAAACCATACGTTTACAGATTCCAGATGATTGGTGAACCCCAAAAAGGATTTAAGCAAACAAAAAACCCCACAACAAGTAGGCACACCATAACAAAAAATAAAATCTTGAAATTAGCCAGAGTAAAAACTGCCTGCTGCACACGGGTTACTGCTAACTGCTCTTCAGAACCCATGGAGGCCACAAGACAGTGCAACGACATCTTTAAAGTATACGATAAAGGAAGAGATGTCCTTTCGGCTTTCGTCGAGTGTCATAGACTTTCTAACGACTTGTGTCTCTCATGTGAGAGAGCCTTTAAGAGAAGGCCTTCCAGAAACTTTGTTAAATTAAATGCAAGGAGAATGATTATGTTGAAAATCATGATTATAAAAATTAACTGAATTCTTAGTAAGTGCTGAGCACTTTCCACCCATTACCTCAACTGAGTCTTCCAAAAACTCCATGCGGAAGGGCCTGGGATAATCCGCAGGCTCAGAGAGGCTCCGTGACGCACCTGAGGCCACACAGCTCGTAAGTGATGGGCCTGGACTTGGAGCCCAGGCAGTCTTGTTTGAGAGTCTGCTGGCTTAACTTCCCCGGGAGTACTCTGTCAGCACTGTGTTTTGCAGTTCGAGGGGGGACCAGTTTGGTCAGTGAAATTCCCACCCTGTCTGAAATATCCTTTTTCTTTCTCTACCACTCCCAGGCAGCCCAGGCAGCCCAAATGCATGCGTGCAGCAGCCCAGGACTAGTTATTTTGCAAAATCAGCGAACCGGGAGGCTGGGCAGCCTCTGAGTCAGCGGGATGGCTGTACAACCTGTGGGATGGCCGCAGCGGGGGACCCTGAGCCAGAGGAGCCGGGCTGCTGGACGGCCCGCCCCGCCCTGTCTGCAGCACCTGGGTGGAGTCTCCGGCCAGGCCAGCTGCTCTGCCGGCTGCTTTCCTGGTTGGTGCAGAGCCGGGAGACACAGGCCAAGCAAACTCCGGTGTCGTGGAAATGCCAAGGTGCTGGGAGACCTTGAGTGGCCTTCTCTAGCCCTGGGGACTCCTCCTGCTCTTGGGTATCAGGGCCCTGCAGTGGTGACGCATGGAGCTCCAGACTCCTCGGCCACTTCCAACCTCTGGAAAGGGTCCTTGGGAAAAATCCCTTCATCTTCCTAAGCCTCATTATCCGCATCCGTAGAATGGAGCAGTAACAATGATAGAACCATCCTATGGGACTGTTGCGAGGGTCCAGTAAGAGAGTGTGAATGGTGTGCCCAGCAGGTGTCTGGCCATCATGCACCAGCCCACTCTGCCGTCACATCACCCCTCCCCCGCAGTGTCCATCAATACTCGGTAGTATTGACCCTGGGACAGGCGCTCCAAGTTCCCTGCCTAAACCCCTTTGCAAATGGCCCTTCCCCCACAGCCGTGAAGGCCGTGGGTAATGGCTTCATATACAACCTTCTCAAGAGAATTACCCTTAGGGAGTGGATGCTCCTTTGCCTAGAGATCCTCTCCCCTGACTGCTGACTACCTGATGGGGGGCACGAAAGCCCGGCTCCCCTGCCTCCAGGTGGGAAGACTCTGCCACCGCTGGGGGATTGGGCTGAGGATAAACCCCACTGAGCCTCAGCTTCCTTCGCTCCCACAGAGGTTCTTGTCTGCAGAGCACCCCCTCAGCAAACCACTTGCTCTGTTTCCAGGGAACCTGACCTCAAATAGCTGCTGATATGTCTCTGCCTTTAAAGGGGAATCCTCGTCCCTTGGCAAACAGTTAATTTCCAAACAGAAACTGTAATGCACATAAAGATACAGAAACAGGACCACGTTACACGTTGGATGGGGCTAGAGTTTGCAGACAGACCCGGGGTTCGACAGTGGCCTGCGTCCCTCTGAAAGCTCCACCCAGAACCCATCAGCTCGGCAACGTTCCTGCCAGCCCGGTGCGGAGTGTCCGTCCCTGCTCGGGTGGGGAGGGAAACCGAGGGATCCCACTGCCAGACATTGGCTCAGGGCTCAGAGCCCAGAGCGGCTGCACAGCCCGCTGGCCACGGGCCCTGGTGGGGCAAGGGGTCTTCCTGCTGCATGAGGCAGAGTTCGCTGACCAGCTGGAACAAACAGACCCCAGCGTGGAGTGGCTCCAACCCAACAGCAGTGTATGTCTTGCCCGTGTGACAGCTAAGGTAGATGTTCCTGACGGCAGGTGGCTCTACCCGATGCGGTGACTCGGGGTCCCAGGCTCCATCAGGGGGCTGCGAATCTGCCGGGATGCTGCTGTCTGCATCCAGCCAGGAGAAGAGGGGGTGCTTGGAAGAGACACATGGCGTCCTAAAGCCTCGGCCCACACTGACGCTTCTCAGCTGTGCTCGTATTTCATTGGTGAAAATTTTCCTTCCTTCCTCCTTCTTTCTCTCCTTCCTTCCCTTCCCCCTTCTTCCTCCCTCCCTTCATTTCCTCCACAGATACTTATACCAAGTGCCACACACCATGCTAGGTGCTAGGTGCTAGGGACACTGAGGTGCCCTAAACCAGACCCGTCCCTGTCCTCGCAGGACTTTCAGTCGTGCTGATCGGTGGTGGCTGCCTGGAGCCTCGTGTTGCGTCCTGACGGGGCATCTGGGCGGAGCAGGAAGGAGCTCTTGGGCCAGGGAGTCCCAGGTCAGTGATCATGGGACTGGGGGGCCCCTGCGGGACCTGGACTCAAACGCCAGCTCCACTCCCTGAACCCGCATCTGCGTGACTTCGGCCAAGTTCTCTGCTTCCTTTGCACTTTAGTTTCCAACTGCGGCAAACCCTAGTTCAGAGCAGCCTATCGCGTACAGTTATTTCGTAACTACCCAGAATGCGCGGAAAGCCCTTGGCACGGTGGCCAGCCTTCATGAGGACAGCTGAGTCCTAAAAGATTGTGAAACAGGAGGAATGTGGCCAGAGCGGAGTCGGGCACAGGCGATGGTCTGGTGTCTCGGCAGCAAGACCAATTCTGGGACAGCAATTGTTCCCAGCGCAGCTCTGTGTCCCCGTGAGGACCTGTCCCGTCCGGATGTACCTGGCCAGGCCTTGTCCTTCCTTGAAGTGGTGCTTTTGTACCTCCCTCCAAACGCCCCATTTTGAAAAACCCCGGCCCTTCCCAGGGGAGCATCGGTGCAGGCGGGAAGGAAGCCAAAGGACAGCTGCAGCCAGCCTGGGCAGGCCGCGGGGGACGCGGGACTCTGGCCCACATCGAGGTGTCATGCGGAGTAACAGAGCCCATGTTACCCTCTGGACACAGCGTGGCCGCCTGCAAGGGTGGCAGCCACTGGGGATATTCTTTCTAATGGCTATGGACACCAGCGCGGAGGGCCACTGTGATCGCAGGGAACAGTGACCCTTCCTGAGGGCCTCAGGGCAGTAGGCGAGACAGGCTCGGCCGAGCTGGCAGCCTCGAGGACACGGATGTCATCTCAATGTAGGCCGGAGCCCGCCCGCGGAGGAGGCTTGTGGAGGGGTCACCAAACACGGGTGATGGAAAGAAAGGCGCCCTTGGGAAATGGGGCATCGCGCACCCACACCTGCGTTTGAGATGCGCTCTCATCTCCCAAGGAGTATTTCTCCCCCATGCGCCTCCAGACACATCTCTGTAACCCCCGAGCTGTCACTGTGTTGTATTTTTTTCAAAAACATGCAGGCACATGTATCTGTTAATAGGTGCACATGATGCCACCTCACACGCCACACAAAAGGTGACACAGGGAAGTGCAAGCCTTCCTGCAACCCCCGAGCCCACCAATTTCTCTGCTTCCTTTCACAGAGACAAATTAAAACCCTGCTGCTGAGTTCTTTGGTACCCACCCCCCACCTTGAGATCACCTGTGTTTCTTACAGACAGGAGCGTTTACCTTCCATTTTTCCTGAGCACAGAGCGTTGCCGTGGTGCACACTCTGCTCCGCATTTTGCTTTTGTACCGGATCTATCTCCGCAATCTTTCTGAGTCAGTATGTGGAGGACGTGCTTGTTGTTTTCTAGAGTGGTAGAGTGTTGCATGGTACAGATGTCCCACAGTTCATGTGACCTAATTTAAGCATATCGATGGCCTTTTGGGTTGCTCCCATCCCCTTGCTTTGAAACAACAAATCTCCTTGCATGTGTATCATTGCCACACCTGTGTCCGAGGACGTCTGACGGGCGATTTCCAGGAAGTCCTATTGCTGGGTCCGGGGGAAAAGGTGCTTACCGGGCATCCAGAGATCTATAGATAGGGACAGACATTGCCAAATGACCAACCGAAGATATTGATCTAATTAATACTCCCGCCTAGCTACTGCCAGTGCCTCTGTGAAGGAGATTTATTTGGACAGCCAAGATTGTTCCATCTCTGGAGGACACAGCAGAGGGAAGTACCAAACGGGGCCCTGGAGGCTGGATATCACCAAGGTAAACCCACTCCTCAGATGGACCGTCCCAGCTCTGCCACTTACTTCGAATATGACTTTGGGCAAGTTACCTGACCTTTCTGGGCCTCAGTTTCCTCATCTGTAAAATGGGGAAGTGACATCACCTGTTTCCTAGGGTGGAGGTGAGGATTGAGTGAGTCAGTCCAGGCGAGATGCTGAGGTCAGTGCCAGGCAAGTCAGGACTCAGGTGTCAGCTGTTTATCATTACGGTGGTGGCCGTGGGGGTGGGGCTGTGCTGTGATTGGGATCGTGCGCTGAGAAAGCGCCTGGTGCTGGGCATTTCGCACGTTGTCTTTTCTCATTTAAACCTGTTTTCTGACACGTGTGAATAATCAATAACCAAACGTGGCTAGTTGGTATGGGGAGGCTGTAAACCGACGGCTGGCAGTAGCTGAGAAGACTGGAACCGTGCGTCAGGCGGCAGAGCCTGCTGCAGGGTCGACTCCTCTTCCTCACCCCTGTAATGAGGAAAGTAAGAGTCACCTCCTTTCCCTGCTGACCCTCGCCCATTCTCCATGTCTTGTTTGCATGTCAGCTCCCCCAGAGACAACCCCCCTTTTTCTGGACGGAGTTAAGGGCCCCTTCAATACACCCGACCACCCTCCACCTTCTCCAAGTTGAACGGAGAGTTACCTTGTCCTGGAGGCCAAATATGACATAGTCCAAATGCAGCTAGTGTCGCCCCGTTACCGTTTCTCACTGCACAACGGGCTGCTGAAATGAAATCGTTTCTTCTCGTGGTTGCACATGACAAATCTGACACGTCCAGGAAAACACTTTTGCAGAGTTGACTGCAGTCGTAATTATCCCAGGCCCATTGGCCTCTAGTGAGCTCTTACTGACCTGGACACTGCTTTTTTAAAAACTACCTTTGCCTTTGGTCACAAACACCAAACTTCCTCTTGTAGGGCCGCGGCGGCAGCGGTGCCAGAGCAGCAGGCAGGAGCCCGGCCAGCACTGCGCCCGGAACCTCTCGAGGGTTCCAAGTTCCTGCACGAATCGTCGGCCGTGCCCATCCGCTGGGAAACCACCGATGACTCCCAAACGCCATCGCCAGCGGTCACACCCTGTTTGTGACGGTGTCTGCACCTGCAGACGGGCTGACAGAAGGCTTTGCACTCCTACCGCTTGTTTTGGCATTCTGTGCAGCCTCAGTAAAGAAAAAAAAGTTTTAGAAAATCATTTAAATAGCTACAAGTTGCCTTTCCTGATGCTTCTTGGCATTTGCTATGTTTACATATCATTCCCATCTGTTTTCCCACGGCAGATTCTGCGTCTGGCAATAGAATTACTTTACAGCCTTTTGCCAGACAGATTAATTTCCTGTACTTCCCACTTCAGTTAGAATTTTCTATCTCTTGTCTCAGGGACTAGATCAGCTTGCTTTGGTCTCTCAGGTTGGCTCAGACAGAGGGTGGGATTTGAGCAGCAAAGGTCTCCAAGTGCCAGGAAACTGCTTGGCCTGAGGTAAGGCAAAAAACACCAAAGCTGAAAGACAAGCCACCACTTCCCTGGCTGAGGACACCACCCAGGATTCCGTCACTGACCAGAGTGATCCACTGAGTCCAGCCCGAGCAGGGAGAAGATGTGCTCAGACCACAGTAGCCAGCCTCCAACATGGCACCCCACGGCCCAAGGTAGCCAGCCTCCAACATGGCGCCTCACAACCTTGGCCTCCGGGTGTTCCCACCTCCGCGTGGTGCCTCCCACACTGAGTCACGGCCTGCTGATGGCCAGGAGAACGCTGCGGGAGCGTGTGACTGCCCAGATTAGGTTACAGAAGGCATTATGGCTTCTGCCTTGCGATCCTGGGTCGCCTGCTGTGGGAGAAGCTAGCAGCCATGTTGTGAGGCCGCTCAAGCATCTCTGTGGCGACGCCGGCGTAGAGAGGACTGACTGAGGCCTCTTGCCAACAGCCGGCACCCACACGAGTGGCCTCTTAGAAATGGATCCCCCAGCCCCCGGCAAAGCCTCAGATGACGGCAGCCTGGGCCGGCAGCGTGACTGTGGCGGTAGCAGACACCCCGACCCAGAAGAACGGTGTGAGAGAATAAGTGTTCATTGTTGTTTGAAGCCACTAAGTTTGCGGGCATTTTATTATGCAGCAGTAGGTAACTCACGCAGAACCTCGGTAATTGAATTGTGAGACTTCCTGTGGATCCCATGTAAATAAGATTATCTGTAAATCCCAGTGGTTATGAGGGAACAGGAAGGAGTGGGGAAGGAGTGGTAAAATGTGGGAAAACAGACGCTTTTGCTCTGTTTAAATACGACTGATAATAGTGATTGTTAAGAGCGAGCCCTTTTCGGTAGTTTCTCTTTTCCCCTTGTTCCCTCTGCTTCCTTGCTGTTTCTCTCAGTCTGTCCTCACTTCAGGGACTTTGCAAATGCTGTTCCTCTGCCTGGAACAGCCTCTCGAGATCCTCAGGTGTCTCCCTCCCTCATGTGGGTCACCTTCAGTTCCCGTGGCACCTTCTTTCCGCACCACCCTTGCTATCTAAAGTGGCCGCCCCTCTCCCCCGCTGGTCACCTCTCTGTCTTCAGGCTTACTTTGTTAGTTTAACATGCCTGGCCTACAGGGTAGGAGCTCCCTGCGGGCAGGGTCCTAATCTCTCCTGCTCGCTGCCTGCAACCCTGCCTGGCACAGAAGGGGACGACAGGTGTTTATTGCATACAGTTGGTGCTCTCCTTGGCCCGGCACGAGCTCAGGCACTTTACGTGCATTGTCTTAGTTAATCTTCCTGGAGCCTGCTGGTTCAGGCCCCAAATTGTCCCATCTTACAGGTAAAAATAAAGCCCAGCCCGGTGAGACAGCAAGCAAACATGAGAGTCGGCACTGCCACCGAGGCCCGTCTGCCGTGCGGCACTAATGCGCCGCGTGACCAGCGCGTGGAGTGCACAGGCAGCTGCTGCAAAAGGTGGGGTACGGAGAAAGTTCAGGCCCTCTGGGAGCAAGTCTCTTTGGGGTTCATGAAACAGGGTGTGGGAGTCGGGGGTAAGATGGTCTGGGGTGATGGAAATTAAGCTTGCCGTGGTTGTCTCGCTTACTGACCTTTGCACAAATTTCACAGTTATTAGACTCCACTGTGCACATTAGAACACTTTCAGCTTAACAGATCTAGGATGGCTTTCATTTCTACAATGAACTCTAACCAATGCAACAGGTGCATGTGACTCACCCATTCAGTCATTTATTGAGTGCCTACTGTGTGCCAGACATACTTCAAGGCACTGAGGATGCATCCATGAAACAGGAAGAGCCTCCTGCCCTCGTGGAGTTTATATTTCAATGGAGGGAGAATGGCAAAACAATAAGTAACCAAATAAAACAAATACCTATTTAAACGAAATAGTAACAGATTTCAAAAGCCACTATGGAGGAAGCAAAAAAGGCTTGGTGGTAGAAATTTCCAGGAGAAATCTCCTTTAGGTGGAGTGATTAGGGAGGGGGTTTTTTTGGACATAAAACTTTGACCTGAAGATGGGGAAGAAACAGCCACAGGAGGAGATAGAAGGCACAGCATGTGCAAAGGCCCTGGGGTGGGAAGTGCTGAGCCTGTCCAAGGAGCCAGTGGAGGTCAGCACAACTGGAGAAGACCCAGCAAGGGAACCAAGGCAGGAGAGGTGGCCAGACTGGTAGACAGGCACAGATCACGTTGGCTTTCACAGGGATTTGGGGTTTTATTTCAAATGTCAAAGGATGCCACTGGAAGATTTTGAGCCTGGGACTGATATGAGGTTTTTTGGTGTTTTTTTTTTTATTATTATTATTAACAGGCTTTTTTTTCAACAGCTTTAACTTTACAGAAAACTTGAGCAGAAAGTACAGAGAGTTCCCGTGTACCCTTTTTCTCCTGCCTCTGGGTTCCCCCATTGTTAACATCTTACGATAGTTTAGTACATTTGTTACAGCTGATGAACTGACACCGATGCGTTACTTACTTTTTATTTATTTGTTTTGAGACAGAGTCTCACTCTGTTGCCGGGCTAGAGTGCCGTGGCGTCAGCCTAGCTCACGGCAACCTCAAACTCCTGGGCTCAAGCGATCCTCCTGCCTCAGCCTCCCAAAGTAGCTGGGACTATAGGCATATGGCACCATGCCCAGCTAATTTTTTATATTTTTAGTTACCTGGCTAATTTCTTTCTATTTTTTTTTTTAGTAGAGACGGGGGTCTCGCTCTTGCTCAGGCTGGTTTCAAACTCCTGACCTCAAGGGATCCGCCCGCCTTGGCCTCCCAGAGTGCTGGGATTACAGGCGTGAGCCACCGCGCCCGGCCAATGCATTGATATTAACTAAAGTCCATACTTTGCACTAGGATTCACTTTGTCTCGTACATCTTACAGGGTTGGACGAATGTGTAAGGACGTGTCCACCGTTACGGCGTCACACGGAGTAGTTTCACGGCCGCAAAAACCTCCTGTGCTCCACCTGTCCACGCTTCCCCTCCACCCCGCCCCCAAACCCAGCACCAGTGGTCTTTTTATTGCCTCTCTAGTTTTGCATTTTCCAAAATCTCACATCGCTGGAGTCACACAGTGTGGAACCTTTTCAGACTGGCTTCTTTCACTCAGCAGTGTGCGTGTTTAAGTTTCCCCGGTGTCTTTTCACGGCCTGGGAGCTCGTTTCTGTTTACCGCTGAGTGACATCCATTGTCTGGTGGTACCACCGTGTGTTTGTCTGTCAGATCTTTTTATAAGAGCGCGTGACGCCGCGAGAATCAGGCGGTCCGTTCGTGCTGGGTTGACTGGGCACTGCCTGAGGAGGAGCCGGAGGGAAGCCGGGGAGCAGGGTGAGGGATGCCTCTGCGATGCCGCGGGCCCCGCCCCCACCCTCCCGTGCTCCCAAAGCTGCCCATGCTGGACGCGGCCGGGGACCCCTGGGAGCCAGCCTGCAAGTTCTCATGGCCACGACTGAGGATGCTGGAGCCCGACTTCACACGAGCCCCCGTGGAGTCCCAGCACAATGAAAAATAAAAACACAAAAGGGGCTCTTGGAGATGAAACTGTCCTCAAAACCACAGCCGCGTTTGACACCACCACCCAGTCAACTTTTCCATGCCGGTTCCCAGCCCACAGTCGTGTCTCGCTGGAAACCCAGCAGACGTGACTTTGAAGACGCCTCTTCGGCTCTGGAGGGTGATTCAGAGTTGGGTTTGATGGCTCTGTGTGTGAGCATGTTTCCAGACAAGCCACCATAAGCTCTGCATTGTTCTAGGATCCCTTCAAACACGGCCAATAAATCAAACTCATCCCAAAGTCACCCTGGAAAAAAGCTCGACCTAAAGGGGCCGGTGCTCTGGGTGCCGGCGGTGTTCACCACCGTGCTTCAGGGCAAGGGCAGCCCACAGCGTCAGGCCTGGGCCCCCCGTTTTTTCATTGCTAAGCCCATTTGGGGGGACCCAAGTGTTTGCCACTGAAGCTGCAAAGTAGGGCAGGAGCGGGCCGGTTTGAAGACAGCAGATACGTGGAAAGGGGAGAAGACACAGCCTCAGAAGCCAGGGTGTGAGGCCTCCAGATGTGAAAAACCCACTCCTGCAGCGCCAGCTTTTCACACCGAGTGGGGACTGACGCCAGGGCCAGGAGGTGCCATGGCCGAGAGAAAACACTCAGCAGGGCCAGCGTCCCGCCCGCCACCTATCACAGCGACCCGGAGGAAGCGACTGACCCTCTCTCTGAGCCCAGGTCTCCGGTCTGAGAAGCAGGAACAGTAGCAGTGCTGCCCATCTGCCTGTCCATTAGGGGGTGGATTTTGCCCTTCCCTCCTTTAAAAAAATCAGCTTTATCGAGGTATAAATAAGACATCATAAAATTCATCCATTTTAAGTATGTAGTTCAATGAGCTTCAGTCTAGACAGCTGTGCGGGCACCTCCGCAATCCCGTCTGGCTAGATCACGTCTGTCTCCCTGACGTCCCTCCAACCTCTCTGCGGTCAATTTCTGTTTCCACTCCAGCCTGAAGCTGCAACTCCGGAACCGTACTGGGAAGGTAAAACATGGCCCAGTTCTCTGTAAACGTGTGCAGGTCCGTTTTAAAGGTGTCTGGAACCATTCACATCGTAATCCCCCGGGTTTGTGCATCGCACAACCTGCACCACCACCCATGGCAGCCTTGTTTTTGCGCCCCAGTCACCGTCAGTGATCTTTCCTTCTCCAAAAGTCGCATTTCCTGGGGGAAAGTGTTCATGATACAATAGGAATTGAAGTGGAACTGAAAACTCTGAAAAAATGTAATCTTAGTTTGTTTTAAAATGTGTGTATATACACACAAACAAAAAATAAAAGACTGGAAGGCAATGGACCAACGTTTTTGTGCTCATGATCTCAGGGTGACAGATTTAGGTGTGATATTAATTTTCTTTTTTTACACTTTTCCGTATTCACCAAATGTTCTGTAAGACATATGCAATATTTATAACGAAATGTGCTATTGTGGCTGAAAATAGAGGTGACGCATTCATTCTTCTCTTCCTTTTTCAATAAAAGTGGATTGATTCCTAAGGGGATGTAGTAAAAAAAAAAAAAAAAAAAAAGTCTTGAGAATCCCCAATCAGTTTTGCTTCTGGAGCAAAGTGGGAATTAGCAAATGGGTAAGTGCTCATGCCCCTGCTCTGCACGACGCAGGTGCCCACGCACGCGTGTACACTCACGCACAGCACTACACAAGACTTTCCTGCACGATGGTTTTTTGATCTTCACCCAGAGACATGCTGCAAGAAAAATCGTACACGTCCAGTTGCATTAAATGTCCTTTCATTTCTGGATTCTCTCAGACAAGTTCAAGCATAGAAAGTTTCCCACTTCTTCAAAGGAGGTCACCTCTCCATTTGTAAGAAATTAGACATTTCCCTACTATAAACTCTCTGCACATGGTCGACGCTCATAAAAATCGCCTGACCGGTGAATGAATAAAATATAATCCCTGTTTCTGAACTGTCTCTACGGCCGTCCTTATTTCCCGGGGGGCACCCCCGTCTGCGGTGCTCTGGAGCGATTCTTCTTAGAGGGCTGGTTTCTATTCATCAGAAAACATTTTTCAGGCCTGTTGGAACAACTTTCTTTATACTGGATATGTAATAGTATCCTTCAGGCAGGAAACTGATCATTGTAGGAAAAAAATAAAAAGCTGGAATTTTTCAAAAGCATTTTTCAGTTAAATAAAATTAGCAACATAATATTAAATGTAATGCAATGCTAATTGTAATTAAATGTAACGGATATTACCATGTGAGTGCACACACAAATACCAGCCACATGGACTGGATCATTAGTTGTATCAGTACTGCTCGCTCCCTTACTTAATCAGCTAGTCTCCTAGGTACGATCCCTTAAAAACCACCGTTGTGTATAATCCAGTACCATAAAGCATAGTTTGGGCTCGGTTCATGCTTGGGGAGGCGGAAGGGTGCTTCCTCCTGGGACTTTCTAGAACGGTGGTTTCTCTTGGGGTGCTGATTTTGTACCCCAGGGGACATTTGTCTGGAGACAATTTTTGGTTGCCTTGCAGGAGGAGGGAGCAAAAAGCAGGAAGAAAGAGAGGTTCCTGCTGGCATCTAGTGGGTAGGGGCCGGGGACGCTGCCGCGCACGGGCAGCCCCCACACAGAGAACTGCCCAGCCCCCACGTCAATAGTGCTGAAGCTGGGAAACCCTGAGCTAAAACAAATGAAAATTAATATTCCAAAACCCATTAGAATCTTCATAATTTCACTACCAGCATGACAGTTTCCTGGAAAACAAAAGCTCGTACTCTTGAAAAACATCAAAAAATAACAACTAATTTGTCTTGGGGGTGGGCGAAGTATGCTTTGGGGGCTCAGCTGTAGCGCTGCCCATGGCTCCAAATTCATCCAAGTTCTCATAAAACAAACAAATAAGCAAGCAAACAACCTCTGAGCTCCTCACGCCTCCTCTCTTCTTCGGCCAACCAAACTGTGAACAGCAACGTTATCCCAAGCGGGCTGCTGAAATTCTCGGGGTAAAACCACAAACAAGCAACTGAAAACCATGAGCTGCAGATTCGTCCTGTTGGTGGGTTTAGAACTTGGGTTCAACAAGGGACTTCCAGGGCCTCTTGTCACGTCTGGGAAGTGGGCTGTGGATGCTGTTGATTTTCTTCTTTCTAATGGTCTGGGTTTCCTAAACTGTCTACCACAAACATGGATGGCTTTGTAAAACAGAGAAAAAGTTCATTGTTACTATAAATCTATGCCCTCTTCTGATTGCTTCGGAGCCCTTGGAGACACCCTCATTTCGCCACCAACTCAAAAAAGAAAGAAACACCATATAAAGTGGCCCGGGGGCTCACACCTATAATCCTAGCACTCTGGGAGGCCAAGGCGGCAGGATCGTTTGAGCTCAGGAGTTCGAGACCAGCCTGAGCAAGAGCAAGACCCCGTCTCTACTAAAAATAGAAAGAAATTAGCTGGACAACTAAAAACACAGAGAAAAAATTAGCCGGGCATGATGGCGCATGCCTATAGTCCCAGCTACTCGGGAGGCTGAGGCAGGAGGATCACCTGAGCCCAGGAGCTTGAGGTTGTTGTGAGCTAGGCTGACACCATGGCACTCTAGCTCGGGCAACACAGTGAGACTCTGTCTCAAAAAAAAAAAAGAAAAAGGAAAAGAAAGCAGACCCTGGCTGGATTTCAGAAGGGTTAGTCTCCTTCCTGTAGGCAACAAGGTTAGTACTGACTCGGTCAAGTTCAGCTGTGAGGGGCAGAGACGTAGCAGCAGCCCCGACTTAGTTATTCAGTCACCAGCTGGAGAAATCCAAAGACTTTCCTGGTATGTGGTTATCGTGGAATAATTACATATTTACATCATGCAAATGATGCGAGAGAACCAATCGCTCATGGGCCACAGACACAGCGCTGATGCCACTGAGCTGGCCCCAGGAACTTTCATCAACCTTATGAAGCAGGTGTTAACTGGCCCCATTTAATAGCGGGGACACCACGGCTCAGGACATGAGCGATGTGCATTGCTAAAGGCCAAGCTGTTTCTGCAAATGCCCGGCTCCGATATATGAATCTCAGCAATAGGTTTTGAGAAAGAAGAGCCTGTTCTGAACGAGGCCCAGCTGTTGAACACCAGAGGCAGCTGCAGTGGGTCCTCGCCCGCCCCGCCCCAGCCACGCCGGAGCTTCTTCCACGGCCCCTGCCTTCCGTGCACCCCTAGTATCGGCACCCACGGGTGGGCCGAAGTCTGCCCCCAAGTCAACCAGCTGCACAGGTGGTTTCGGCTCACAGCGTCTAAGCGATGTGGCTGCTTGAGTAATTATTATTACTCACGAGCCTCTTGCAAGGAGTCCGCTGCCAGCTTCAAAGGGGGCGGGTGCACAGCAGTCCTCAGCTCTCTCCCACTCTCCTCCCTCTCTGTCCTACGGCATCTTCTCTTCCTCCTTTTCTGTTGTCAGTCAGGACTCCAGCCACCCCTTCCCCGGAGTTCGCCCGGGTCCATCTCAGCTTTGGGGCCCAAGAAAAAACAAAAGAACCTTCCCCATGGAAGCAGCCCCAGGAAGGCAAGGTTCACCGGAGGATGGACAGAAACAAAGTGTGTGCACCCGTGCGCTGGAATATTACTCAGCCTCAGAAAGGAGGGAAATAGTGACACATTCTATAGCATGATGAGCCTGGAGGACATTATACTAATTGAAGCCAGTCACCGGAGGACAAATGCTCTGGGAGTTGTCAGACTCACGGAGACGGAAAGTAGAGTGGTGGCGGTTGGGGGCCGGGGCGCAGGAGAGGGGAGCTGCCGTTTAATGCGTCTGGCATTTGGGTTTCGGAGCCAGGAAGAGTTCGGGGGATGGGCTGCTCCGCAGTGTGAGTGTGCTAACACCGCCCAGCTCTACGCTGAAAAAACGGTTACAATGGTACATTCCATGTTGTGTGTGTTTTACAACAAATAAAATGAAAGGAAGGGGAAAAAAGACACTTGCCCACCAACTGCAAACCCTCCACTGGCAGCAAAGGACCGCAAGGCTCTTCCTAGCTTCGTGGGGGTGTATTTGGGGGTTCTGGCACGGATCCTGCTTTCCCTGCCAGACACAGACACCCCCAGTCTTCTCAGGGCAACCCCAGGCCCCTGGACCTGCTCTGAGGAGGATGGGGACAGAGTGACGTTGGCAGGGGGCAAAGGAAGCCCCTGTACAGGGCTTGGGGCACAAGCTGGGGAGAGGCGGGCTTAGAGAGTAGGACATTCTGGGTGTGCTCCAGGGGGCGGCCGCAGAAGTGGGATGTGGGACTTGTTCCCGCCCCTTTTAAGGTTTGCCCAGGGCTGAGGGGGTTCCCAGGGTCCTGGACCTATGATACAAAAACTAGGGGCGTCCCAGGCAAACCGGGACAAGTTGGTCAGCTTCCTTGCTCAAGGTCACAGTGCTTTCCCCAGAGCCAGATGACTTGCCACCTGTCCCCACCCACCCCTTCCCTCCACCACACCCTGGAAGGGCGCCACAGACCCCAGCCCCAGGGGAATTCCGATGCGAGAAGCTTCTGTGGAGGACTGATTCCCAGGCCCGCGTCTGGAGAAGGCCTGCGTGACCTTTGCATGGCCCTGTGCCTGCTCCATGCACTTCCCACTCTGGCTCCTTTACACCTACTCGTTCCCGAAACTGTAATACACTTCACCTTGCACATTAAAATAGATAACTGTCTGATTAAAAACATCAGCATCTGAGGACACTAGCCAACAGCTCCGCCAGCAGCACCCAGGGAGAGAGCCCCGAGGGCACCAGGATCTTCTGGGCCATCTGATAAAAGGGGAGTCCGCCTGGGTCCTGGGGCAGGGAAGCTTAGAAGGGGTGAGGAGAGTCGGTGGGGGAGGGGGACGGCCTCTGTTGGGGAGGGGCCTGTGGGGCGCTGTGGGTGGGGCCCCCAGGAGCTCAGGACAGGTCCAGGGGTCCGGGTGCACCCCTGAGCAGGGGTCTCTTCCTTCAGGCTTTGGCTCGGCCCGGGCCACCTGCTCCACCTCCCCTGGGGCTGCAGGGATGTGGGACGTGCCTGGCACTGTGTCAGGGACCGGGGCAGGAAGGCGGAGCTCACAGGGCTAGGGAGGATGGAGAATGAACAAGGACACCAACTGGGCGTTTCCCTGCAGCACAATGAAGGGATGCCTTGTACAGGGAGAAACTGAGGCCCAGAGAGGGGCCAGAGGTCACTCGAGGGCACGCGGTAAGTTGTCAACAGAGGCAGGAGCGGGGTGGTGGCCTTGGGATTCCTCACCTGGTGCTCTTTCCCGCATCCAAAGCCAACGCCCCAGAGCATGTGCAGGAACAGCCCTGGCAGCTGACCAGGTGGCCCCGGTGTGACGCTGCATCGACGGCGGTGGGGGCTGGGAGGCCGCGAGCAGAACCTCTGAGCATCGGGGCCTTTGAGAACCAGCAGATGTGGCTTTCCGCTCAGGAAGAGGCTCCAGCCCGCTGCTTCTGAGCGAGCCTGGGTGTGTAATTTAAATCTTATTAAATAATGAATCTGGGTCAGTGGTAATTTATAGATTACCTTCATTAACTGGATAAAAATAATCACCAACTCAACAGTGAGTCATAACAGCAATTCAGAAAAAAAAAAAAAAAAGCTACAGCTTAGCACTGGTTGAGGTGTGAGGACATGTCTCCAACTGTTCCCCGAAGATTCTAGAGACTGGCAAAAATCAACAAGACTTTGGCCTGAGACAGCTCCCTTTTTCTCCCCCTTAACTTTTAAGCCCTTCGGGAGAAATTTAATCCATATGTTTCAGATTTGTTTATGTTTAAACCATCAAAACAGTGTTTGGAAGAAGCATTTGATGTCCAAGAACCCTTTCTCCCTTCTTTATAAAGCCCTTTGGTCTTTCAACCAGGAAGTTGCCTTGTGCCGAGATGAAACGAGGCTGTCCTGGCAGGAATGCCAGATGGGCACCCTCTCCGCCCTCCCACCTGCCCTCAGGCCCTGGGGGTCTGTTGGAGGACCAGGGGATCTTCCTCAGCCCTCGGGAATGTCTGAAGGGCGGGAAGACAGCCCTAAGAAGGTGGTCTTGCCAGAAACGATCCACTGAGCTCCTGTCCCATAGGTGAGAACAGCAGCTTGAGCTTATTGAACACCTACTATGCGCCAGGCCCAGTGCTGAGCTGTTATCAACAACTCAGTGAGGTAAGTGCTTGTATCGTCCCCATTTTATAGACTGGAAAACTGAGGCCAAGAGCGAGTAAAGGAATTTCCCACATACACACAAAGCTAGAGTGCAGCCAAGTTTGGAGTTAGAGGTCTTTAGCATTTTAGATAAGGAGTCTGAAGCTCAGGGAGCTTATTAAAACTGCCAAATAGATTGGGATAAAGGATGTAAAATAGTCCAGAAGAAATCAATTGCCATACGCCTATATGGTGGCTTAATGTTAGTATGGCTGTCAGGAGCACTGTCCACTCCTCTGTCTCTGCCCTCCCTCCCTCCTCATTCCCTTCCTTTCCCTCCCTCCTTCCCATGTGTTCGAATTTCAATTGCTTTCCCGTGACTTTTCTTTCTTGGTGTTTTCTTTCAGTAGAAACACAGAATTTATTTCTACCTAATTGTAACAATTCTGCACAATTTTATATATCCTTCTTCATTCACTTAATCTTATCACTAAGAATGTTTCCACATTATCAGAAACGTTCCCTAAATGTCCCTTTGGTGGCCACGCAGACTCCCTCGCTGAGTAAGATATGTTACCTGCCCCTTCAGGTGCGCGCTGGCTGTTTCCGTGGTTTTGTTGTCGTGCTAGGACTGGTGGCCGGTGAACATCACCGCACACGGAACCCGAAGAGCGTGCTTTGGCCGCGGTTTTGATCCTAACTCAGGATCTCCGGGGACACATTCTAGAATGATACAAGAATAGAAATAGTTAACATTCCCTGGGTTCTTATGGATACTACCCCATTCCATCCCCACCAGGAGCTCACCTAGCTGTGACTAGAGCCCCACTCCTCACGTGGGAAGACTGAGGCTCAGGTGCACAAGTACCCTGCCCCCTTGCAAGCCACGCTGCCCCGACTGTCAGAGCCAGGCTGCGGCGGCCGGAGGGCTGTGCTTGTCTCCTGGGGCTGCCACAACGAGTTACCACAAACTTGGTGGCTTAAAACAACACAAGTGTGTTTTCTCGAAAAACTCCCGTCCTCAGGAGCTTCCACTGCACAGCAGGAGACAGAAAATAGACAGACTGATGGGATGGCAGGGAGGGCACAAGACGGTGAGAGATAGAGAGGGCCAGGAGGGAAGGCGCTATTTTTGACACGATTGTCCAGAAATTGCCTCTCGGAAGGTAACATCTGAGCAGAAACTAGAAGGAAGGAAGGAAGGAAGGAAGGAAGGAAGGAAGGAGGGAAGGGAAGAAGGAAGGGAGGGAGGCAGGGAGGGAGGGAGGGAGGATGTTCTAACCCAGTAGTTTTTCAACTTGGTGATATGGCCCCCCAGGGGACATCTGGCAATGACTTAGAAACTTTTTGTTGTCACACCTGGAGCTGCCAGCAGTGGGGAATGTGGCTGGCAATTAGCAGGTAGAGTACAGGGATGCTGCTACCATCCTACACAGGAGCTGCCCTTACAACAAAAAATCATCCAGTCCACTCTCACCTGTAATCCCAGTACTTGGGAGGCTGAAGCAGGAGGATTGCTTGAGGCCAGGAGTTTGAGACCAACGTGGACAATATAGGAAGACTCAATCTCTACAAAAAATAAAATTAGCTGGCCATGGTGGGTCACACCAGTAGTCCTAGCTGCTTGGGAGGCTGAAGTGGGACGATCACTTGAGCCTAGAAGTTCGAGATTACAGTGAGCTACTATCTGGCCACTGCACTCCAGCCTGGGAGACAGAGGGAGAATCTGTCTCTAAAAAAAAAAAAATTATCCAGTCCAAAATGTCAGTCGTGCCGAGGCTGACAAACCCAGCTCTACTCACCATTTCTTCTATGTCTATTTTCTTAAGTAACAAAATGACACTGCACCATAACCTGCTTTGTTTATGCAATAATATGTTGGGAATTATACATATCAAAAAAGTGTATCTATTTTATGATTCTTTGAGAGCTGCATCTAGTTCTGGATATACAAATACTGTGTTAGAATGCACTGATTTCCTATTGATGGACTTTTAGGTTAATTCTGATTTTTCACTGTTAAAAACAACCCTGTGATAGGCACCCTTGACCTGCAGCTGTTTAGCCGACCATCAGCCCTCCCTGAGGACCCAACCCCACCCGGCGAGTGCGGGTGCAGAGTGGCCCCGTCGGCTTTTGCTGCAAACTTCGCCAGGCCGCGGAGGGGCTCCCCGGGCAGCCCGGGCTCGTACCTACCACCTGCGTGACCTTGGGCAGCTCCTTCACCCCTCTGTGCCATGGCGGGCTTGTCTGTGAAACAGACTTCGTAGGGGCTCCTGCCTCTTAAGTGCCTCCAAGGTCTGGAGGATGAAGGGAAGGCCTCATCCTCAGCTCCGGGGTGGCTGCACGGAGAGCCCCCGCCGCACCCTGCCAGCCTTTAGGTGCCCAGACCTGCGGGACCGAGGCGGCCCTTATCCCTCAGTAGCTGCCAATGGCAGGAGTTACTGATCTGCTGCATCATCTTTGCCAGTTGGGTCACCCAGACTGCTACCACATTAGTTAATTGCTATGTGCTAAGGAGTCCCCTCCAGTCACATGAGTAAAGTGTTAATTTGACAGAGGAGGCCGGGTGCGGTGGCTCACGCCTGTCATCCTGGCACTCTGGGAGGCCGAGGCGGGTGGATCGCTCAAGGTCAGGAGTTTGAGACCAGCCCGAGCAAGAGCGAGACCCCATCTCTACTAAAAATAGAAAGAAATTAGCTGGACAACTAAAAATATATAGAAAAAATTAGCTGGGCATGGTGGCACATGCCTGTAGTCCCAGCTACTCGGGAGGCTGAGGCAGGAGGATCGCTTGAGCCCAGGAGTCTGAGGTTGCTGTGAGCTAGGCTGACGCCACGGCACTCTAGCCCGGGCAACAGAG